>CM066329.1:293518541-293816041 GCA_033807585.1 Hydrophis major | reverse complement strand
ATTTTTTTGTTTGTGAGTGCAGGCTTCCAAATGATTGACAGCCTGGTGGAATCATCTCTTCTGTTCATGCTTTCTGGTCTTTTTTCAATCTCTATGGCTTCTCTGATGATTCTGTGGCTGGGATTTTCTATGGTGGCTAGGGTTTTGGTGCCATTGAAGTTGATGTTATGACCTGTGGCTTCCATGTGTTGGACGAGTGAGGAAGTGTGTTCCAGCTTTTTGACTGCATTTTTGTGTTCATCCAGGCGGATGCTTATTCTTCGATTGGTCTGTCCAATGTATGTGGCCGGGCATGAATCTCATCTCATCTGCCATCAGAAACCTGCTACAACTTTAAAAGCACCACTACTATGACGTGGGAAAATACCCGAACAAAGCTGAATGCCATATATATATATATATATGGCATTCAGCTTTGTTCGGGTATTTTCCCATGTCATAGTAGTGGTGCCTTCAAAGTTGTAGCAAAGTTTCAGCAGAATCTCATCTGCCATCATCAGGCTTCTGTATATCAGGCTTCAGCCTGATGATGGCAGAAGAGATTCTGCTGAAACATTGCTACAACTTTGAAGGCACCACTACTATGACGTGGGAAAATACCCGAACAAAGTTGAATGCCATACGTTTCAGCAGAATCTCATCTGCCATCATCAGGCTTCTGTATGGTGTTTGTGAGTCAGACTTTTACAGTGGTTTCAGATTTAAATTTGGGGCAGCCTATTGCTGTGTCAGAATGGTTTTTTTCTTCCTCCTGATTGGTTGAGAGTCTTGGTCTGTGTTTATTGGTCTTGGAGTTTGCTGTGTTCTGCTACTAGTATCTTCTGTCTGTTTTTTTTTTGGGGGGGGGCTCTTTTTGTATCTTGATTGGCTGGCAACATTGTGTTACTTTATTGGAGGCCTTTAGTGCAGCTTGGCTTCGGGTAAATGGACGGCTATCATTCGTTAGGAAGCTGGGTTTCATCTGGGTGCCTGGTTGGGGTGTGTTTGAGCTGGAGGTATCAGGGGGGATCTGTTTGTGCCCAGGTGTTTGCCTGGCTTGTGGTGTGGAGATTTTTTTGTTTGTGAGTGCAGGCTTCCAAATGATTGACAGTCTGGTGGAATCATCTCTTCTGTTCATGCTTTCTGGTCTTTTTTCAATCTCTATGGCTTCTCTGATGATTCTGTGGCTGGGATCTTCTATGGTGGCTAGGGTTTTGGTGCCATTGAAGTTGATGTTATGACCTGTGGCTTCCATGTGTTGGACAAGTGAGGAAGTGTGTTCCAGCTTTTTGACTGCATTTTTGTGTTCATCTAGGCGGGTGCTTATTCTTCTATTGGTCTGTCCAATGTATGTGGCCGGGCATGATGCACAGGGGACTTCATATATGCCTTGGTTTTCCAGGTCAATTTTGTCTTTGGGGTTCCTGAGGATGGCTGCTATTTTTCTGTCTGTTTTGAAGGCAAACTCCAAGACCAATAAACACAGACCAAGACTCTCAACCAATCAGGAGGAAGAAAAAAACCATTCTGACACAGCAATAGGCTGCCCCAAATTTAAATCTGAAACCACTGTAAAAGTCTGACTCACAAACACCATACAGAAGCCTGATGATGGCAGATGAGATTCTGCTGAAACGAATGCCAGACATGTAAGTACCCGCGAAAACTTAAGAAAACATATATATATAAATATATAAATATATATATATATATATATATATATATATATATATATATATATATATATATATATGTATTTTCCCACATCATTATCTTTGTGCTTTTAAAGTTGTAGCAACGTTTTGGCATAATCTCATCTGCCATCATCAGGCTTCTGGTTGTGTTCGTCTGTGAGTCAGACTTTTACAGTTGTTTCAGTTTTAAATTTGAAGCTAGCCTACTACTGTGCCATAATGGTTTTTGCTTCATCCTGATTGGTTGGGAGTCTTGGTCTGTGTTTATTGGTCTTGGAGTTTGCTGTGTTCTGCTTGATAGGTGTTTCTAATATCTTCTGTCTGTTTTGTGGCTTTTTTTGTGTCTTGGTTGGCTGACAACATTGTGTTCCTGTATTGGAGGCAGTGCATATTCTGTATTAGTGCAGCTTGACTCCAAGTAAATGAACGGCAATCATTTGTGAGGAAGCTAGGTTTCATCTGGGTGCCTGGTTGGGGTGTGTTTGAGCTGGAGGTATCAGGGGGGATCTGTTTGTGCCCAGGTGTTTGCCTGGCTAGTGGTGTGGAGATATATATATGGCATTCAGCTTTGTTTGGGTATTTTCCTACGTCATAGTAGTGGTGCTTTTAAAGTTGTAGCAACGTTTCAGCAGAATCTCATCTGCCATCATCAGGCTTCTGTATAGAGAAGCCTGATGATGGCAGATGAGATTCTGCTGAAATGTTGCTACAACTTTAAAAGCACCACTACTATGACGTGGGAAAATACCCGAACAAAGCTGAATGCCATATATGTAAATACCCGCGAAAACTTAAGAAAATATAACTTGAAGTCCAAAGAGCTTCCATTTTATGTGACCTCGCATTCCTATGCAACTGCCGAGATCAAAATTTAATTCCCACAAGCTTCCAATTGAAATTCCACACCAACACAGCAGCCACCAAACGCATCCTAAAAAGAACAGGATTGTCCCTAATTAGAAATGAACTTCACACAAAAAGATTTCTCCAAGACGAAATCAACAAAGATCTCCTCACATTTCACCTCAGACTCAGCAACAAGATTCACCCCTTACTTTAGGACAAATCCAAACAGCTCGCTGTCTGGAGAGCTGAAACACAGACCACCCTCAAGACAGACACACACACCAACAAACTCAGAAAACTACAACACCAGAAACCAACTCCTCCCCCCTCACAGCCACACATGAAACAAACAGTGCACAACATCTCCGACAAGATACTCACCAAAGCCGAAACCAAGGTCCTTTCTAAAGGATTCAACTTTGCTGTCGCTCCCAAACACATCCCCACAGAAACCATCATATGTGGAGTTGAAACCAGCCTGACCAAAACCAACCCTGATGATGCTAATAGAATCAGACTCGAAATCACCAACATCCTCTGCACTAGCAAACCACCCAAAAGCAACTTATCCAAAGAAGAACAAACTGCACTACTTAACCCGAAAGAAGACACCAGCATAATAATCCTACCAGCAGACAAGGGCAACGCGACAGTGGTTGTGAACACATCTGACTACCAATCCAAGTTAACCAACCAATCCAAGACCCCACATACAAACCCCTAAAGACAGACCCCATCACCTACCTAGAAAAAACCACCAGATCCAAAATAAAAGCCTCCCCCATCAGTGAAGAAATCCAGCAAAGAATCATACCCAGAGAGAAATCATCCAGATGCCCTAAACTTTATGGTCTCCCCAAGATACACAAAGAAGGAACCCCACTTAGACCCATAGTCAGCTCCATAGGCTCACCTCTACAAAACCTAGCCAAATTTCTCACCAAACAACTACAGCCCTATGCAGAATCCATCAACTCACATGTAAGAAACTCATTCCAGTTCATCGAGATCATAAAGAAACAAAACTTACAATCCAGTGACCTACTAGTGAGCTTCGATGTCATATCCCTCTTCACCCAAGTACCAATAAAAAAAGCCTTGACAGCCATCCAAAACAAATACAACCCTCCCAAGCACATCCTAGATCTGACCAACCACTGCCTATCCAATACATACTTCACCTACAACGGACAAAAATACAAACAAATAGAAGGAGCCCCCATGGGATCACCCCTCTCACCTGTCATCGCTAACCTCTACATGGAACACTTTGAAACACAAGCTCTAGAAAAATATGATCACAAACCCAAACTCTGGCTCAGATACGTAGATGATACCTTCATAATCTGGCCACACGGGAAAGAAAAACTGCACAACTTCCTCACACACCTTAACAGCCTACACCCCAAAATACAATTCACCATGGAAACAGAAGCTAACAACCAGCTCCCCTTCCTAGATGTCTTGCTATACAAAAAATCCAATGGCTCCCTAGGACACACCATCTACCAGAAGAAAACACATACAAACCGCTATCCACACGCACTCTCACACCACCACCCAGCACAGATCAATTCCGTAGCCGAGACACTCATCTCCAGAACAAAAGGCTTAGATGATGAACAACACCTAGAGACTGAACTACACACTCTCACCGGCGTGCTGACAGCCAATGGATTCCAAAGAAAGAAGATCACCCACCTAATCCAAAAAGAAACCCCAACCAAAATCCAAGACAGAGAACAAGAGAATGGCAAAGCCCTCCTCCCATATATATAAGGCACTACAGACAAAATCAGCAAGATCCTCCAAAAACACAACATTAAGACAGCATTCTGCACAAACAGAA
Source organism: Hydrophis major (assembly GCA_033807585.1). NCBI lineage: Eukaryota > Metazoa > Chordata > Lepidosauria > Squamata > Elapidae > Hydrophis > Hydrophis major. Next base: position 293,811,673 of record CM066329.1, on the reverse strand, counting down.
AGATATCCACCATCCTAAGAAACCCTAAGGACAAAATCGAGTTAGAAAATCAAGGAGTATACAAAATCCCTTGCATTGCCTGCCCCACCACATACTTTGGACAAACTAACAGAAGAATAAGTGCACGCATTGAAGAACATAAGAACTCAATCAAAAAGGAAGAACCGACCTCTTCCCTGGTCCAACACCTCAAAGCCACAGGACATGAGATTGACTTTAAAAATACCAGAACTATCGCCAAAACCGAACACTTCAGCAGCAGAATAATCAGAGAAGCCATAGAGATAGAAAAACGCCCACACAGCATGAATAAACGAGATGATACCTCCCGCCTACCAGCCATTTGGAAACCCGCCCTCATGAACAGACGAGTACCTAACATGAAGAATGACATCAGACCCACACCCCTGAGAGCCACACAAGATGCCACCACCACACTTCCACGTAGAAAGCAGACTCACACCCACACAGAAGATGAAACACGACCACGGACCAGAAGCCACACTGCAGCTGCATCACTACCCACTTCAAACCCCTCTGAGCCATACATGAAGCGAACTGACCCCCACCATGAAGATGCAGCACGACCACGAACTCGAAGCCAAACAGCAAGATCACAGCTCACCAGCTCAAATCCCCCAGCAACTTAGACTAACCTGAGCACAACCAATCCCCCACCTGAACAGAACACGCCTCCAACCAATCAGAACACAGCCAAAGCCCCAACTAATGAGAACACAGCCAAAGCCCCAACCAATCAGAACACAGCCAAACCCCCAACCAATCAGAACACAGCCAAGCCCCCACCCAATCAAGGCACACCCCCACTAGCAGTTAAAAGGAAGAAGCAGCTGCAAGCTCACATCACTCTGAGAAGCACAGAGCTGAAGACCAAGCCTGAAGATGATGAATGAGACTTCATCGAAACGTTGCCTAGATACTTCCAATCTTACGCGAGAGAAAACCCAAATAACCAAAGATCCATAGTGTGTGTATACTGAAAAATGAGGGTGTGTGGCATAAATGTGACTTAAAACTTATAAGTTACCTAATTTTATTGCAAGCATCTATGGCACATTAAATCTATAATAATTCCCTCCTTCCTATTATTTCTTCTTATTTATCTACAGATACACCTATAGGTATAGTGCTTGTAAAAGAAAATAGTTTTACAGAATCAATCATTTTACATTTTCTCTAGACACTTTTAGGAACCTAATTTCAAATCATTTCAAAAGCATTCATTGTAGTAAATTAGTGATGTGGTTAGCTTGCCTGTAGCTTAATGAACCCAACATTATGGGTCATATTTAAACTATGATTTATACCTAATATGTAAACACCCAGCCAAAGCTGTTTTCTAAAAATAGTAGGATTAATGTGAGTTGAAGAGGAACCTACATCCTCACTATAAAGATTACAGTTAAGAATTTGATAGGCAGGATGAAGTAAGTTATCATAGTTGTATCAGAAAATTCTAGTAATAAAACAATTCTTATCTAAACAAAGTGCTGAAATTGAAATGTTCATTGGCAATGCATATTAATGTATCATATGATTTAGTACCTCAAATGTTAATTGATGAATTCATGATGAAATATATATATATTTATATATATATATAACTTTCTAGTAAATATACTTTGCAGCTGTATTCTAAGATGTATTCAGTAGATAGGTAAGAGGAAACTTAGTATTTATAGGCTTCAGAATAAATTGAAATAAATTAGCTTATAAAACAAGACATAACTGCACAAAATCCAGTATGTGCTAATAAGAGCCTGATATTAATATTTAAGAACTCAGAGTAGATTGAATATAAACAATTGATCCCTTCACTCGGTTGCTCATGCCTGATCTTGCTTATAGGTTGTTTAGAATTTCATAGTAACTGCCTCAGAATACTATATGCATTACATTTGGTCTATAAATACAGTTTGATTGGATTCTTGGATTTTAATCTCTGCCTTTGAATCCAGCTTCTCCACTTCTTTCTCTAAAGATTTTATATTGTACAAATACACAGGCATGTTTTGTGTTTTACTACTGTCTTTGGATCATAGGTTGTAGGCAGTGTATTATTAATTAGCAACAGGTTCTGCAATCTGAAGCAATATGGACACTCACATAATTCTGCATCAAGTCTGGATGGTTTCTTTCAATGCCATCATCCAAAATGGTGATCACAATATTCTTTCCAGTGTAGCCTCTCTTCCAGGCACCAACAATATTCATATCTGACTGACAAAGATGTGTATTATCACTGCAATGCTAGAGAAAGGGAAGGGAGCAAAACAAGGACTGTATGTAAGTGATTAGTTCACAAATGCAAGATAAAATAATATTAACCTTTTCATTAGCATAATCAAATAAATTGTCAATATATAACTATACTGATTTATTAAACAGGAAATCAAAAACTAACATCCTAATTAACAAGCAGCAAGGTAACTTTAATGAATGACAAATTAAATGAAAATGACTCAAACTCTTCACTTCTTTTGAGAATCCTTTTTATATGGAGTAATAGTTTTTAGGTAACATTTTGTTGTTATACATTCCTAGAAATCATGCCAACAATTATAAAAGGTCTTTTCTTCCTTACCCTTCTGGGAATGCATTTTAATTTTTCAGTATCAATATGGCAAAAATAGATCCTGCGTGTATAAAATAGCATGGAAACACATATGCACATGTACAAATGCTTATGTGTGGGATAAATGGGAAAGTATGGAGAGAGTTAATGTACTGTATCATCTATGAAATAGTTATCTAGAATTGTATTTAAATTATCTTATATTTGCAAAAAGAAAAGAAAAGAAGAAAGAAAAGCAAGCAGGCAATCTTTTTGCATGTTTAGTGTAGCAGCAGCAAGAGATGAATCTGTTACCAAAACAATTTCTGTGTACAACTTCAGCTTAAATAGCTTGCTGAACTGAAGCTGACCATAATAGCAAAAGTTCTTGAAGACTACTTTAGGTTAAATGGAAATCAGTCCACTTGTATTTTATTTTATTTGTGCTCATTTACAAAATAATGAACAGGCAACTGTGCACTCATTAGCCCCACCCTATCTCTTAACCCTGCAGAGAAGGTGACTCCTTTTAATGAGTATCCTATCGAGACTCTTGGTCATCATGCTTTGCTTCAGCTTCCCTGGACTCAAGGAGTATAAGAAGGAAAAGGAAAAAATGAATTCTTATAACTAGTATCACAGCAACACATACTAGCACAAGAGTTCTCAGAGTTTCTTCATTCTTGTTTTCCTATCCCCTTTCATGCTTCCACTCACAGGTCTATATGGTACAGTAGAATATGCTGGTATTTTGGAATGTGTAAAGGTGGCTAATAGGCAATTGGACTCCATTATTCTTTCTTTCCTCTCTACAAATGCACACAATCAATAAGCTCATTTATTTATTTGTTTTTCCAAAATGATTGTTGAAACGTCTCTGAATAACATATATGTAATTGTACTGTATTAATTGTTTGTTTGCCAAATTAAAAATGAGTTAACTAAAATGAATCATCTCTCTGCCTTCTCTTTCCATGAGATGTGCTCACTCCTTTAAAAAACAAACAAACTACTATACAGAGTGTAAGGAGGCTTTATTAAATTGTTTTCAGTTCTGATTTAGAGAGAAAACAGTGTAAAAGAATACAGTTATCATACATTTTGTGAGACCAATAATTAAGACCATAGTTGTGAAAGTTCTTAAAGCCAAATTAGGCGAGACCATTGCTAAATCCATGGTTACTGAAAGTACTAAACCACAATGTACTGAACACCTCTTTTCCTCCCTCCCTCCAAATAGATGCAAAACTATTGAAGATGTAGTTTGATAGTTAGATACATTTTTCCTAGTAGTTATAGATGTAAGCATAAAAATAAATGGATCTCTGTCTTTCTCATAAAGTTAAAACAATCCTTCTATATGTTTTCTTGCACCCTCATTTTTCACAGAAATTGATTCCCAAATTGATCCTACTCCCCAAAGAAAGAAAGCCATGCTCAGTTTCCAATCCATGAAAAGTGTTCCATACTTTATCTTAAAGGAAAATAGGCAGAAAATCCTCCTTTGATTTTTCACCCCCAAATCCATGTGCCTTAGCTTCCAAGTTTTATTTACACTGGAAAAACAAACAAACCCAAAACCTTACCCATAGGATCTCATTGAGAAAAATGACACACTTTTGCTCTTTGCCTGTGCTTTGATTTGTAGGGAAGGATATGAGATTATAAACCATGTTTCCTTGAAAGGATTTGGAAACCTGCCAGAAGACAGTTCTCTTTTCTTTGTGATATCAGCAGGCTCAGCAGGCTGTCCTTACCTGAACCTTTTCTTCTTCAGCAATACCTTTACTGCCATTAGCAGGCAAAATACATCCAGGCTAAATCAAATATCCATGAATCTATTCAATTTTTTTTAGTTCACTTTGACACAGGAAACAAGCTTCAGAAAAAAGGCTAAATGGCTGGTCAATATTACTATCTTAAGAAAAGTATGAGACTATATCCCAATGAGTAAGGGCACACCCATATATGGTGTTTGGCAGCAAATTTGAAATTAGTGCAACTCACGGAACAGCAATGCAACATTAGCCACCATAGGGAACTCAAGAATTGTCTGCACAGCTGCTTTCTTGTGTCAGCTGTAGTTTCTGGATATGCTTCGAGGGTAACCCAATGTATTCCTATATTTCAGATTGGTGGTAGAAGGCTAGTGCATTGAGAATGTGATGTAGCCCTACCTGGGATACAGAAGGGATCACCAATAGAAAAATCTGATCTGAAGCCAACTGTTCCATTGCTGCAATCTTTTTTGGACCATTTACTTTGTTGTACCACCTTCCATTGAGATCTGTTGGCCAAGGTATATGTAGAGGTCTACTACATCTAGTTCTCCAGATATCATTTTTTTCCTTTCTTTAGTGAATTTATTAACATAACCTAGCTCTTTTTCAGGTTTATTTTTAAGCAACTTATACATAATAATCTGGGCAGCAGTTGACTTTTGACATGTTGCCAGGTTGCCAGTATAAAGTGCCTTCTTGAGCTACAACTGACTGAATCACTCAGACCCACTTAGCCCATTGACACACCCACTTCTGTTTCAGGAATGTTTGCTAAGTTTTGAGGCATCAGTGATTTGGGCAATGAGGTTGAGGATACAATTTCTTCACACCTTTTTTTGTTAACATTAGAGATTGGTGTCAAATTATCCAGAGCAGATTTGAGATGAAAGTAATACAAACTGTTTTAGGATAACCAGTCTTTCCATGATAGTTAATTTTCAATGATCTTTTAATTTATTAAGAGGTATGAAAAAGCATTTCTCTCCTCCAAGAGAGAGGAGTTGGTGTTCTGGCTAGTTGGTGTTCTTTAATTGAGACTTGCTTATTCAAACTTCAAGAGTGCCTTTTCAATACTCTGCAGTTGCTGTGTTATATACATCTTGGTTCTATGCCAGCTTATAGAACTAGGAAGTCAAGCTTGACAGACAAGTCAGGAAATATTCATTTTGGATAATTTTGGCATAGAACAAGATGCTTCTTCATTTTAAGTAACATAAGCAAGATAATTAAAATGAGGAATTTAATGTAACTCTGTAGATGCCCTGAAGGGCAGGAAATCAGTCTATTGCTTTGAGATCCACCTGGCATAAACAAAATAATTGGCTCAAAAAGAAAGTGGCTGATTTGGGTGAAGTTTGTCCACACTTGTTCTTTGTTGTTAACAATAAGAAGAAATGTATTTGTTTGAAGTATATATGAGGATGTAAGACTCATTTTAAGAGGCACAGTAAGATTCTGAGTACTGGTTGATTAAATTATTTCTGGCTTTTCTAGGTGTATCCTAGCTGGCGTTCATAATGCCTTATAGAGGCTGAGACAGAAAATAGATGTAAAACTCTAAGTAGCACATCAGTTATTGATAGAATAATTCTGTTAATAATTCTATCAGTTCTACCAGTGTTTCAGCCTGAAACAATCTGGTTTTCCATAGCTATTTGCATGCCCAAACAGATATGAAACTTTTCTGTGGGGCGGAAGGAGTAACTCATAATCAAATAGTGGGAATCAGGTCCAATTTCTGCAGAGTTTAGGGGATTGAAACAATGACTTAGACAATTGTCTCCATTTATTGAAATTACTGTGAAATTGCTTTTCAAAGGAAGAATTAATTCATTGATATTCAGTTGTTGAATTAACTGAATTTGACTCTGCCAGTCTTTTGTCTATCTGTCCTATATAGTGGTTTTAACAGAATCTTTTAGTCCTTTTTGTCTTAGGCTATTGGGTTATTTGGCTCATTGAAGATGTTTTGGAGGCCTTTGTTCTTTTTCCACTTCTTAAAAAATCTTCTACAAGAAATTAAATGCGCCTCACTTCCAGACATCCAGACATCAAAATGGTATCATCAGTACTTCTCAGTAATTTTGATTGCTTCTAACCCAGCATTTCTCTGGATATTTTCTGCATATGTTAAATGAAGAAGATGACTTTATAGAACTCGGTACACTTCTTTCTTCATTTTGAACAATTTAGTTGCTCCATATTCTGTTCCAACATTTAGTTATCACTTCAATCATCAACAGATATCAGGTGTCTTGGTATCCATCTGCTTTGCACATTTATTATGGTCTACATAATCAAAAGACTTTGCATTGTTAGTAAAGCAAAAAAAGATGAAAAAAATAGATATGTCAAGAGTGCTAAATTTTCCTTGCCTTTACCATTATCCACTGGACATTAGCAATGTGTGCCTGAGGATTCTGCCTTTTCTGAATCTAGCATGTATCTTTGGCAGTTGTCAATCTACTATTGAACTCCTCTATCTATCCCTTTTATTTTAAGAAATAGACATTCAGAATATTTAATCTCCATTTAAAATAGCTAAATTAAAATTCCTTAGCAGTTTTCTTTTCAACAGCTTTGCTAGGGCAGAAATATTTTTATTGTCTGACACCCCAAATTCTTCTTCCAACAGAGCAGCCTGGAAGAATGGTGAAACAATCAGCTTCATACCAGTGAATATATTGACATATCCAAATAGATTGGAAATTATGAAGTCAGGTACAAATATTCCTTTTTTAGTGTAGTATAGGATGCTAAAGATGATTAAAATAAATTCTGCTGTAGATGGATCAGTTAGGTATGGGATGATGCTATTTAAGATTATCCTGCACAAAATTATAATGATCTATAGTTATTAGGTCTTTTGATAGCTATACAATTGATTTAATTGGTTTTAATTGGTTTTAGGAACAATTGCTTCATGTATTTCAGATTTTGTTTGAAAACATTCCATACTACATTGTATGATAGGAAGCATTTTATGATAGGAATTTATCAATGCTTGAATACTGATAAATAGAAGTTAAACGAATTAAGTATATATTTAACTAGATTTTTTTAAAGTTATTAATTTTAATAACTGATTTTTATTGCTTTATAACTAATAAAATTATGAAATAAATGTATTATAATACTAAGTGGAATAAAAGTTCATCTAAGGTCCAAATTCTGATAAGCATAGGAGGAAGCATATCAAGTCATAGCTATTGATAAAATTAATATATTTTAATAATATATTAATATAATCATGTATTTCCTTCCCTTCCATAGGAAAAAACACAGTAAATTATGCATACATATACATAATTTCTTACAGTACCTTTAAAATAGTATTTTTATATAATTTTTACATCTTAATATAGTTCTGTCACATTTGGATTTTTTTTGTAAAAAAAAGATCCCTTTTAGGTGTCTGCATTCTTTTCATGTACAATTAAGATTAACTGACAAAACTAAGATGGGTACTGAGAAAGCATACTTATCATGAACAAACAGGATTAACCAACAAATAACTCTATGTGCTAGATTTATTCTTTGGAATATGCACTATGAAAATTAAATACAGCAGCTATTTGCTTGAAAAAAAAGCTCCACACTCAGGTTCCATGACAAACAGTTTTTGAAGCAAATTAAATGCGCAAATTAAAAAGCAGGTTTATGGTAAGATTCTTCTGTGAATACAAGCAAGCTCTTTCAATTTTAGCCCACAGTTTTCATTACGGAACTATATATAGTACTAAAAGAATCACTGGTAATCCATACTGTATTCTGATCCTATGATAAGCTATAAATCTATCATCCCAGTCTGGTTTTTTTCCACCATACAAAATTTGTTTTGCTTAAGGCATTTCTCAGAGGTCATGAACCTGAATGATCCAGCTTCTGACAGATTGCTGCAATAATTTACCTTACATGAATGTAAAATGCAATAATTCAAAGACATGCTCTTTGTTACTAGTGAAGCCTGTGTGTGAAAATGCTTATTTATTACAAACAGATATGCTTTGTGTGCACCACCTTGGCTTAGAAAGATGTAACTCTGAAATACTGGAGATCTATCACTAATCTATACAGACAAAAAAGGGGAAATTTTTAAACTGAAGGAATCCACCTTGGTCTATGGCTCAGAAAGATGTAACTCTGAAATACTGGAGATCCATCACTAATTGTACAGTCAAAATTAATTGACGGATCAAATTCCAAATCTGAAAAAAGGCAATTCTGGGAGCAGACACGGCAAAATCTAAAGGCCCCAGGTGACTGAATGGATAAATGCTTATAGTTTCAATTTATTCTTAATCATAATCACAGGTTGTGAAAGCACATTCCAGTGACATTCTTGATTCTGATCGCTTGCTTTATCCATTGTTTTTTTCTTTACTATTCTTTCCCCCTTAATATTGATTAAGTAGTGTTATTTTTTACTTGTTCCATGTGCATCACGTATCCAAATAGAGAGCAATTGTCTTTTTATTTGGTTGCTGATTGGTTGGGTCTTCATTGCAATTCATTCTACTGTTAGTAACATTTTGAATTCCATAATTTGAAATTATTTTAGCTTACACAGCTGGATATGACTACTGGAAAGACTGTAGCTTTGTGTTGTCATGGAAGTAGCCTTATTCTTCATAAACCCGTCTAAATTGCCACTGTTTTCCTCTGTGGGAATAATTTCCTTTTTATATTTCTACTGCATGGTCTAGTCCAGGTGTGTCAAATTCTTATTGTTATGGTATCATCACATGATATATCATGACTTTTCCCCCTTCAGGCATAGGTGTGACCAGTGTGTGATGAATCTGGACCACAGGCCACGAGTTTGACACCCCTGGTCTAGTCAAATGCAATAAAGCTACCTTTCCTTTTCAATGGTAAATTCACTGGCTGGCATTATTTTTTATCTTCCTAATATTTAATATTAACACAGATGTTTTACTCTATATTTTACTTTTATAATTAACTCTTCTAACTCTTCCTTACTTTCATTAATGAAGTTAAGTTGCCTGTATATTTCAAATTATTAGTATTTCATCTTCCAAGTTTGACTCTATATATCAGGTGTTCCATTGATGCCATTCTTAAATTGCATTTTAATACAGATTAAAAGGATAATAAAACCATAAACAGCTTTGTTTTATGCTCTTCCTTATTTTGTTTATCCAAACTTTGTATAATAGTTTCTTGTTCATTATAAATATTCTTCAGAAAAACAATCAGGTATTCTGACATATCCACTTGTCTTAGTATATTCCACATTTAGGCATGAACTATTGTACATAATCCAAAGCCTTGCTGTAGTTGACTAACCTACCACTTGAATTCATTTGCTGTCTGCATTATCCATCTTATGCTCACCAAATTTCATATTTCTGAGTTTTCCGAAACCAGGCTATTTATTTAGCTGTCTTCTATCTTAAGACTGCTTTTCTTTGTTATTACATCTTAAGTAAAACTTTACTTCTGTGTAGAATGAGTACATAATTCTACATAAGTAAATAAACTTAAATTTTCCAAGTTTTAGGTTACACAGCCTTGTTCCATAGTAAGTAAAATGGAGTTTTTATCACTTTATCCCTTCCCTGTACCTTTCAACAGTTCAGTGGGTATATTATCTCTGTCTAGTGCTTTCCTATTTGACAGGGAGTCTGTTGCCTCTTATTTCTCAGTATCTAGAATTTTGTTCCTGAAAGTATTCTCTATCTACAAATGTTTCTATAATCTCACTTGTAAAGAGTTTCTGAATTTTTCTGTCTTCTTTTAATTTTATTTGCCTCTTGGATTTTTTCACCCCATAATTACTCTTGAGTAATCACCTTACCTATATTTTTCTCTTATTTTTTCTAGTCATTTTCTTCTATTTGGTGACTTTCCACATTGAGATATCTTTCTTTGACCTTTCTTATCTGTGGTTAGAATCTTCATTCATTTCTCATAAATCTTATTTGTTGACCAAAGCTTTGTCCTCTATCCTTTTCTTGCACAGCTAAATTCAGGCAATCCTTTGAGATAGGCCAGGTCAGGAAACAGACATTGCCAAGGCCTCAGGAATGTTTCTTCCTCATGGTAGGGTTTAACAGCAGAATGTTGAAAGTCTGTTCAATTTCTATCTGTCTCATCTCCTACTAAACAATCTTCCCCATCTCTAAATTCCTTTACAATAACCAGACTTCATAGCACCTTTATTTTGGTCTTGTGATCATCTTCAGAACTACTTTGGAAGTTAAAGGATCTGGCATACAAATTTGTCTAAATGTTTTAGTCATGCCAAGAGAGTTGGAGGTAGAATTTGTTTGACATTGTTTTATGCTGGTTTTGACTTTAGAGTTCCATCTTTCAGCTGGTGGCCTTTTGTCATGCCTGAAGAGCCATAAATCATTATTGTAGACAACAGATTCAACCTCCACCCCCATTTTTGACCTTACTGGAAAAGGTGACACTATCTGAATAAAATAAAACTTGCCTGTCAACTTCCTGTAGATATCTATTTTCAAGTAAACAGAATTATCTCTGTGGAAAGCCCAATTACTCCTTAAATAAGTTCCATAATTCAATTGCTTTTTTTTTAAGAAAATCACTGAAATATTCTGTCTTTCTTTTAAATTTTAATTGAGATTTTAAAGATATTCATTAACAATTCTGGCAAAAGAAATTGGCTGCATATTTTGATAATTATTGTGATAAAAATAAACGAATAAATTTTAAAAATCCATATAACAATAATGGAAGACACATATTAAATTGCCTGCATATTAAAGAATCATTTTATTATCTTCCCTGTCTTTAAACATGAGAGAGAAATAAAACCAATGATAAAAGCATTGGCCCAGAAATTGGAAGATAAAATTCTAATCCACAGTCTGCCATGGATCTCATTGGATGAATTTGGATCAGTCACTCTCTATTATCCATTTCATAAGATGTAATGTGGAAAAACAGAAGGACGGAACTCGATGTATGCCACTAGAGAAGTAGATGATCAACAATAGAACATTAAGAACATTTACATCCCATTCAGATAACAGTTTTTTTCAACCTGTAGTAATTGTGTCATTATAGTAACATTTCACATGACATATGATTTCAAAATGAATGGTTATTATTGATTTATTTGACTGATAGATTGCCCATCTAAAACAAATAACTCTAGGAAGATAACATGATTAAAAATAAATAAAAATACTACATATCAAACAAATTAGAGAAAAAAAATCACAGCCATTAATTCAGCCAGGAAACATGTTCATTCCCAGACCTAGGGCTTAAGGCTCAAATACAAAACTAGGTATTTAAGGCCTATTTAAGGCCAGCAAGAGTGGAGTCAATCTAATCTCTAGAGGGAAGAAAAAGTTCTCCTTCTGAGCCCCACCAAATATGCTTCTTAGCCAATAGTATTAGCCAATAGCATAGACTGTAATACATAGAATATTGACAGTATCTTGGAATGTAATGTAAATTCTCACATTTCTATAGTAGGACAATTGACAGTATCTTAGAAAGTAACATAAATGGTAACATATCTATAATATAACATCAATATTTTTTTACAAATCTCATTGCATACTAAAGAAAATGATAAAGACAGTTTTGTTGCGGTTTTTAGAAATTTAAGATATTATATATGTATGATTCTTATTTGTTAGGGACACACATAAACCTAAAGTTATTGATGTCTGACATAAGAAATATAAAGATGAAAAAACTTCCTGCAAATTCTGACATTTTGCCTACCATTGCATTATAAACAAGTTATTTTATAAAGTACAAATAAACTATTTTGCTGTAACAAAATCAACAGTAGTAAGTGAACGATAGATAGATAGATAGATAGATAGATAGATAGATAGATAGATAGATAGATAGATAATTTTGATGCAACACAGGGAGAAAGGAGTCTTTGGGGAGGTGATATTATCCTTGAGAAGCAAAACAAAATCATATAACTGCTAGATTTCATATCTTAATACTTAGGGTCAATGAAAATAATTTACTTTGCAGTTGTGGGATATTACCAAATGCAACTCCACATAAAAAGACACAAACTGCCTTTACAGTTATTTATAGAACATCAGTAAATAAAAATGCAAATAATATTTACAATTCACAAAAAAGATTGGCACATCTGTGTTCCAATGTTACACTTTAAATGTGCTTTTGAATAATGAAAAAAAGCGTCATACATTTTGGTATAAAAAATTAAGAATTTTCCTTTAATTTTCCATTAAGAATATAATTGAACACTAGCGATGTACAATATACTAATAAGATTTAGAAAGTTAGTAACCCTGAATTGGACCAAATGATACAAGGCATAAAATCGGAACCGCCATTCAGGAAATTAAAGCTTCATCAATTCTCTAGCACCTAAAACTCAAAATTGACTCCTTTCATTGTTCTTTACTTTCTATCAAAAAAAGCTGAATAAAAGCTAAAGCAAAATAGATGCTTTGGAGAAGCTGTAGCCTGCCATTCTCAAATAATTATTTTAAACTCAGTAAAGGGGATACATAGATTAATTACAGTGGAACCTTGGGTCATGAATGCTTCGGTTTGTGACTAAATCGCATTCCAACCAAAAAAATCCACCCAATTTTTGAATCGGGTCACAATTCAAAAATTGGGTGGTAAACAAACCCAGCCACAGCAAATTTCCTTTCCATGTCAATTTCCCCTTCCGTGCATGCATAGTCCACACAAATTTTTGTCTGTGCATTCACAGTCGGTTGCGCTTTCAGTCATGATTAAATTGGATTGCAACTGTTATCCTGGAACGGATTACAGTCATGACCCAAGGTTCCACTGTATTTTCTTTTTTTTTTGGTGGGGGTGGTGGTGAATTAGATAATGCTTGTAATTACTTTATCAAAGAGATCAAGCTCAATTTCTAATAAAGGACATAAAAATATCATAATTGAAAATCCCTTGTGATCAAAAAATGTGTTTCATTATCAAAAGAAAAAGAAAACTGAAAGACACTATTGATAGTTCCAATTACCACACTATGGTTTGTTTAATTTTGACTTAATATATGACAGTTTACAATGGAACCTTTATCATTTTGTGTGAATCAGATTCCCACGATTGTTTAAATTACCATGGTACAGTAAACTATGGCCCAATACATGAAACTACTTTGTCTACTTTTAGGCATTTCTTAAAAGCACTAAAACATACATGAAGTGTATGACTATGTGTTTTGGGACATTTTATAGGAGTTATATTTCACCTCATGGAACATAGAATTTGTACAAATTGGGCCACTGAATTAGAATTCAGTCAATCTTAATATAGCTTTATGCTGAAAGCTTGTATTTGCTCATAAATTGACTCTGATAATAATACTGCTTCTTGAATGTTAGGATTAAATATTAAATTTTGCATAATGGTGATAGTTAATGATACTGGGTAACATCCTAATTCTTTAATATTTAATATTATGTTTTCTACAAAGAAGCCTATAAATCATATGTAAAACAATTTACCCTTTTCTAGTTGGCTAGTTGGATAATTAGTTTTATTTACTCTGCACCAGCCATAACCAACTGCAGTGACAACCAAATGCCAATGCGTGTGAATTATGTTATCATGCAAATACTGTTCTTGTGCTTATATCCTGATGTCTGATTAAATATGTCAGTTGTAGCATTTCTGATTATGTTGTGATTTACATTTCATACCACACATATTTGTTTGCGATTCTGTATTTCACCCATTTCATTTTATCTTCAAAAATGAATAATGGTGTATGGCTTTAATGGTAGCTAATACAATATGTCTAATTTCGCTTAATTATTTCTATACCTGTAACTAATTAGTCTAATTATTTCTATACCTGTAACTAATTAGTCTATTGTGTGACATATTTAAACTAAGTATGTTCAACTATTAATTATTTTTCATTACATATTAATAGTAACTAAATGGTATATAGTAGTAGTATATAAAAGTTTTCATTACTTCCTATTTTTGTTTTGGTGCAATATGACTTGTTGAACATAATGAGATGCACAAGCAAGCAAATTTTGCTTTTAAGAACTTTCATCCAAACTCACGTGATGAGTTTGTAAAGTCAATATATTTTGTACACCCCAATAAAGGCCTGATTTACGCTCTACATTTCAGTGATTTCCCACTTGGGGGAGGCACCCTTCCACTGGCAATCAGAGTTTTTTCAGGTCTTCCCTTGATTTTTTTACTGCCATAATCAGTAGTTTAGAATTACTGAATAATTGAATTGAATTTATATTGCATCATTTTAATATTTTTTCATTTATTTATGCAAGTTCTATAGCTATCCATATAAACTAATGACTCTGAGAGACTTACAACTAAAAAATGTTTTTACTGTTTTGATTGCACAAGTAGTCCTCAATTTAAGACCACAACTGAGGTCAAAATTTTCATTGCTGAGCAAGACAGTTATAAAGTAAGTTTTGTTCCAGTTTACAACCTGCAGTTGTTAAGTTAGTTAGATGATTGTTAAGTGAATCTAGCTTCCCCTATTGATGTTGCATGTCAGAAGAATGCAAAGGGTGATTACATGACCCCCACGGGACACGGCAACAATCACATGCCAGTTTCCAGACGTCTGAATTTTGATCACGTGATCATAGGGATGCTACAATGGCTGTCAGTGTGAAAATCTATTGGAAGTTTTACCTGAACTACTTAAACAATGAAAATGTTTAGAACAATAAAAAACATCCCAAAATAAATATATACTGCAGCTGAGATACTTGGTCAGTTGACAATAAAGTGAGGAAATGGATCCCTTGACACATTCTACACCCAAGACTTGGGAACACAACCAAGCCTGTGAATGGGTTGGGGGCCATTCTAATCTCCAATGAGGGATATTCCAGAGACCAGGGGCTATTGTGCTCTTTTCTAGTCCCCCCCAGCTGACACTCTTTGGCTTACAGGATCTACAGCATGACCAAACTGCTAGATTGAACTTGATAGGAAGAGTTGGGAAAAGGCAGTAGATAATTCAGTTCATGTAAGGCTTTAAAGGTGACAACCAGCACCTTGAATTGCTCCAGAAACATACTGGTAGCCAACGTAGCTCATGCAGCAGTGGTGTTATTGCACCATATATCTGGTACCATTTAGTACCCATGAAGCCATGTTCTGCATCAGTTGAAGTTTTTAAATGCTCCTCGGGGTAGCCCCTTGTATAACATGTTGTAGTAGTTTTACTTATTTTGTTGTATCATTCTAAGATACTTCAATATTTTCAAGTGAAAAGTAATATAAAAAGCTGATTAATGAAATTAATCATTGGTTACAAATCATATCATATTAAGTATATCATATTAAAACAAAACCAAGGTAGCATATGATACTCTAATATGATGTGTGAACAACTAGTGACTATGTATAGATATCTTTTTTACTGATCCTATACCATGATATATGGAGATTAGGCATAAATTCTATACTTTACTGTCCCTTTTTCCTTTCCATTAATCTAGGCATATGAGAGATTAAGAAATAATTCCTAATTAGTCTGCTAGATCCAGGATTAGTTTTAGCATGTTAGTACAAGCTTTTGCTTTGGGGTATTTTGTTAGTTATGTAGAGGAAATGAAAAGATTAAAAATGAAGAAACTGAAAAAGTAAAAGGGAGAATGAGAAAACAAAAGCGGGAGAATGCAGGCAGCAGATGCGTTGCAAAGTACATGGTGAAAATAGAGATTATGACAGATCGGGAAGACAATGAGAATGCAGACAAGGGCATAAGGCTGTTGAGCTCCATGGAATCAATCTGGGATTCAATACAGTTTTCACTGAGATGTCCCTAAAAAGAACACTGTGTTCCCTAAAATGCCAGGAAACTACAGAGGTGGGTGGGGGGTTGCATTGCTGCCGCAAGACATATGCCAGGAAATCCAATGCAGCTCCTTGGTTTACTAAGCAGTGGAGGGATATGAAGCAATTTAAAAGAAGCAAAGACAGAAAAAGTAGAAACAACTGATGATTTTTAAGAGCTCATGTCTAAAGATCAGGAAAAAGTATATTCTTCTCCAAGCAGATTTTGCATCTGTGCATTCCCATTTAAAAGCACTGTTTAGCAGGACCAAGACCTTTTAAGGGAAAAATGGAAATGATAAAACATTTGTAGCACAACATATAAATTTGCTGATATTCATTCTGGGTTGGATAACAGAAGCGGCTTCTTATGTTCTAATTTCTAATTCTGACTTTGTGAAAGCTGAAGAAGACAGGCTGAATTCTTCTATCTACCACAGGGGTGTCAAACTCATAGCCCGGAGGCCAGATCCAGCCCATGGGGTGCTTAGATCTGGCTGTGGGACCACTCTGGAAACAGCAAAGAATCAACCCTTAGTGCCTCTGCCAGCAACAAGAGAGCTCAGGAGGGTCACCTGCGGCCTCCCAAGCTCCGTTTTAGCTGGCAGAAGGTTGCAGAATGCCATCAGTCAAAAACAGAGGGCTGCAGGTGGCCCTATCAAGCTCCCTTTTCACTGGCAGAGGGTTGCAGGAAGCTATCACAACTGAAAATGGAGCTCAGCAGCCTGTTTTTGCTGGTAGAGGACTCAGGACACCATAGGTGTACCCAACATGAGTGATGTTGAGCTCACCAGCCCATCATGGCCAACACCCACCCTGTCTCCCCCAAAGTCAGACTCAACCCTGATGTAGCCCTCATTGAAATTGAGTTTGACACCCCTGATCTACAACATCAAGCCATGTGCTTCCTGGTTTCTTCAGATGGCTTGGTGTGAGCTTTGAGCAACTGCAACTGAAAATTCTGCAAAGCAGTTTTAAAGGGCCACCTGTTTTGTAAAAGTCCTTTTTACCCCAGCTCTTTTTGATAAAGTTTACTTTGTTTCCAACTTCCCTTCTTGTCAGTGTATCTGAGATTGTAATGGTAAATTATCCATACCAGAAATAAAGTTTCTGGATCTTTTTCATCTTTTCGTGGTTATGGGACAGAAATGGCATTGATCACTCTGGTCAATGACTTTCATCAGGACCCAGATAAAAGGAGTCTAACCAAGGACCTATCTATGGCATATCTCTGGAGCCATCTGAAGGGATTCGAAGATGGGAACATTTGTCTTATAATACCGTGTTTCTCACATAATAAGGCCGGGCCTTTTTTTTTTTTGACCCCTGAAAAAACAGCGAGGCCGTCTTTTCGGGGGTGACTTAATTTCCTCCCCCACCTAGAGCGGCCCGTGTGCTACGAGGCCGCTTCCATCTGCCCATCGAAAGCTCCCTTGAGGACACAGTCCCCAGCTGCTTCGGGTGAGGTGTGGCTGCCCCTGTTCCCTTGCCTTTAAGGCAGACTCTTTTCTGCGAGGGGAGCTCCCCAAGCACGTTCAACAACCACTTCGATCGGCCGGTAGAAGCGGCTTGGGGCGAGCGCGCACATACACTCCCCTCGCCGCCAGGCTGCTTCTATCTGCCCATCGAAAGCTCCCTAAAGAACACAGTCCCCAGCTGCTTTGGGTGAGGCGTGGCTGCCCCTGTTCCCTTGCCTTTAAGGCAGACTCTTTTCTGCGAGGGGAACTCCCCAAGCGCGTTCAACAGCCACTTCGATCGGCCGGAAGAAGCGGCCTGGGACGAGTGCGCACACACACTCCCCTCGCCGCCAGGCTGCTTCTATCTGCCCATCGAAAGCTTCCTTGAGGACACAGTCCCCAGCTGCTTTGGGCGAGGCGTGGCTGCCCCTGTTCCCTTGCCTTTAAGGCAGACTCTTTTCTGCGAGGGGAGCTCCCCAAGCGCATTCAACAGCCACTTCGATCGGCCGGTAGAAGCGGCCTGGGGTGAGCGCGCACACACACTCCCCTCGCCGCCAGGCTGCTTCTATCTGCCCATCGAAAGCTTCCTTGAGGACACAGTCCCCAGCTGCTTTGGGCGAGGCGTGGCTGCCCCTGTTTCCTTGCCTTTAAGGCAGACTCTTTTCTGCGAGGGGAGCTCCCTTCGCAGAAAAGAGTCTGCCTTAAAGGTGAGGGGATAGGGGCAGCCACGCCTCGCCCACAGCAGCTGGGGACTGTGTCCTCAAGGAAGCTTTCGATGGGCAGATAGAAGCGGCCTAGCGGCGAGAGGAGTGTGTGTGCGCGCTCGCCCCAGGCCAATCGAAGTGGCTGTTGAATGCGCTTGGGGAGCTCCCCTCGCAGAAAAGAGTCTGCCTTAAAGGTGAGGGGATAGGGGCAGCCACGCCTCACCTGAAGCAGCTGGGGACTGTGTCCTTTAGGGAGCTTTCGATGGGCAGATAGAAGCGGCTTGGCGAGGGGAGTGTGTAACGCGCTCGCCCCAGGCCGCTTCTACCGGCCTGGTGATTCTACCTTCAAGGGAGCTTTTATCGGCTATCAGGGTATTCTAGCCTAGGCTACCTGCAGGGCACTCCTAAAGGCACATTTCACCCCCCGCCCTTCCCCCCCTTCCCCCCCATTTCTCTTCACCTCGTGTAGTTCTAACGAACGAACGATGTGAGAAATGGCGGGGAAATGCATGCTTTTAATCGGCCTTAATTTAGGGGGCGGGGCTTAATTTCACCTCCTGCCAATAAAACATGGTGGGGCTTCCTATTGGTGGAAGCCTTATTGTTGGAGAAACACGGTAGTTCGACTTTTATTGTAGTAGGTGGTTCTAATCAGTGGTTATAGGCTTTCAACACTCAGTCCCCTAGAAAATCCTGTGTAGAATGCCTTGGGAGCTCATTCCCATTTTATATAATTGATACTGGCTAGGATCGTATGCTGATGACATCTGGTTATCTATAACCCCCTCAGGAAAATGTATAGAGATGTTGGATTTTAACTGTATACTTTAACTATCTGTGTGCAACTTTTGTTTTTGTTTTTGTCTTTTAACCTGACTTTGTTGTCATATTTTGTTCAAACTAAGGCAGGTTATAAATATTAAGGAAGGAAGGAAATACTAGGATTGCAAATTGCCATGTATATTTGAATGCAGGATCTAGATAAGCTTGTATTCAAAACCCTCTTAAAAATGTCTTCATTTGAATGAGGAATTTATGTTTCATCCTAAAATATTCCAAAGAATAAGATTCGTTAAAAAAAATAAAGTAGAAGTATGATATAGCTACATGATATTTATTACAGTAATCAGAACAAGAAGCAAGAAAATGATTAACCTCATTGGTTTAATAAAAAATAAAACTCTAATTATCATCTTTCAAAGTTTTTAAGTATTTCAGGATTGGGTGGCAGAAAAATGTAAAGGTAGCACAAAGGATTTAATTACAAAGAGAAAAGAATTTGAAAATGTGATTTTTTTAAAATCAGGATTCAGCAGTAAATGTAGAGCTTTTCTGGGGTTAAAGGTAATACTGTAGTTTATCTTCATTGCCAAGTTATTCATTAATCTTCTAGAGCAAAAAGGACACACTGCCATATTTTTTACACAAACACACACATACATATACATACATTTTATACACACACACACACACATATACACACACACATATATACACACACATACATATATGTACATGAATGTTAAAAAAAGGAATTTAATTAATTATATTTGTATTTCTACATAGCAATACTGAGATTTTTGAAACCCTTTGCTGAAATATTACACTGAATTTGAAATCTATCAGCCATTCATCAGACACTAAAGATGATGGAACTTAAAAATATCTAGACATAACAACAAAAAGAATGCAAGAAAATTCGAAGGTAGAGAAATTAGAAATAAAAAAAAATTCTTGTAGAACAATAAAAGGCAAAACTGAACCAGTCATGAATGTAAAGAATATTCTGGAACAACATGCAAAGAAATGATTTGTCTATCCCAGTTTCCCACAGAAGCACACAGGTGGAGAACCATATGAAGGCACATCATACCTTCATGAAGAATGCATGTGCAACAGGGGTGGGAGCCAAATTTCTTAACAACCGGTTCTGTGGGTGTGGCCAAATTTGTGGTTATGGCTTGATGGTCATGTGACTGGGTGAGCATGGCTTGTATGTAAATATTATATTAAATATTTATTTTTTATAAAAAAGAGCAACTTTTACCCAAAAGCAGGCAAAGCTGGCAGGCAGATTGAGTTGCTCACAGAATCACAGAATCACTTAGAGATCTATCTATCTGCAATTGGTTATCTGAGTCAGTGGTGGGATTGAATTTTTTTTAGTATCGGTTCTGTGTGCATGGCTTGGTAGGCGTGGAAAGCAAAGGATACTCTAAGATCTCCAGTCAGAGGTAGTCTTTGCCGGCTCTCCGAACTTCTCAAAATTTCCACTACTGGTTCTCCAGAACTGGTCAGAACCTGCTGAATACCACCTCTGATCTGAGTCTGTCACATAAAATTTGCTAGCAAACAAACTCACAACACATCATGTATGTAAATATTGCTTTTTTTTTTTTTATAAAAAAAGAGCAACTTTTACCCCAAAGCAGGCAAAGCAGGCAGGCAGATTGAATTGCTCATAGAATCACAGGTGAACTTAGAGATCTATCCATCTGCAATTGACTACCTGAGTCTGCACTGAAAAGCTTCAGTCCTAAGGAAGGTTCAGCTCCAGAGGTGGTTTTCAGCAGGTTCTAACCAGTTCTGGAAAACCGGTAGTAGAAATTTTGAGTATTTTGGAGAAGCAGCAAATACCACCTCTGACTGGAAATTTTACAATATCCTTCCCCTGCCACACCCACCAAGCCACGCCCACAAAACCGGTAGCAAAAATGTTTGAATCCCACCTTTGTTCAGTTTTGCTTTTAGATTTGCTAGAAAGCAAGAAATACAAGGATTTCTTGCTTTCTAGCTCATCTAAATCTCCTGGCAGAGCAGAGCAGCTGATAGTTGGGGGGAAAAAAAGAAAAATAGCAACTTACCAAATGAGGCAAGTTGAATAGCTCACATGCCAGGTAAGGAGTGAGTGGATAGGGAGGGGCAGGACCAGCCAGTGGAGAGATTTGCTGGTTCTCTGAACTGAGGACAATCGTGTGTGCAGCCTTTGCAAGAAATCATCAGCTATGGACAGCTGACAAGTACTGTGCTCGGGTGTGCAGTGTTTGAAAATCCTCTTGTTTCCTGCTTTTTCAACCTCAGCTGTGCCACGCAAAGCAACTGAGAAGGGAAACACAGGGAATAAAGGACAGTCTAGAGCCTGGGCAGGCAGGTGGGCTAAACACTGAACCGGTTCGGTGTCAGCTGCTCTGTTTTCCAGATTTCTTGGTTTGGTTTTAGATCTTACATTATTTATATTTACAAAGCCAAATTCTGGCCAACAGAGGTTTTTAGAATGTCTTCACATTGTATTAACACAATTCACATCAGATTCAGTTCATATTTTTTCTCAAATTACTATTAATATTTTAGCTATAGAAAAATGCTGATTATAAAAAGCACACTAATATTCTTACTCTAATACTGGAAAGAAATTATGAAAGAGCTATATGCTGTATTTAAATAAATGGAACTTTCAAAAATGTATC
Source organism: Hydrophis major (assembly GCA_033807585.1). NCBI lineage: Eukaryota > Metazoa > Chordata > Lepidosauria > Squamata > Elapidae > Hydrophis > Hydrophis major. The sequence goes on along the minus strand of CM066329.1, from coordinate 293,789,878 downwards.
TTTTCAAAAATAGATTATCTTTACGAATTACCATGATAAAATTTAATATACAGGGCTGTAAGAGAACACTTCACTTTGGCAACATCAAATGTTTTGGTTTCAAATATTTATTATTATTACTACACAAATTGCATGAAGACAAGTGTGTTTAATATGACAGATTTATGTGCAAGTATTAGCCTTTATGAACTTACCATGTACCACATACTTTGCCATTTAGGATCATTAAAAAACATGGTCTGCATGCTAACAGGTTTGTAATCTCTCTTTCTTCTTATTTTTACAATTTGCTGTTCTATCCATTCTACCTGTTAAAAAAAAATCACATATTAAAAACAATCTCTTGTATATTTGAAAACACAGTGAATAGATACTGTGAGGTTGAAAAAAGCATCTGAAGACAGGTATTGGTGGTTTATTTGATATATTTTTAAAAATAATTCTGGATAATTACATAGCAACTTAAAAAACATTCTGCAAAAATGCTTTCATGCTTATTGCTTATGCAAAGTAAAACATAAAGGAGATGAAATAAAAAAAAAAGAAAGAATACCTAAATAACAATGATCTACTATTAAAAGATCAAACATTTTTTTATGAATTTTCTTGATGCCACTTGGATTTCATATATTTAAAAAGGTTTGGTTTCTCAATGCCATTATTCTATATTCAAAAATGCTAAGCCTGAAACACTCTAGAAAAAGACAGTGAGAATTATTAGGAGAATGATCAGTCAATGAGTCAATCTTTATTTAAGCCAGAGCCAATATTAAATATATAGAAAGAAAACTATTCCAAGAATAAGAATTTATGGGATGACCAAATTAAAAAAAAAAAGATTGAGGAAAGAGATCAAGTCCTCTTTTTATTGCCAAAATCATCATATAGCTAGGGACCTAATAAAAAATCATCAAATAGCTAGGGACCACCCCCTGGAGTGATGTTAAAAATGCAGGGTTAAGGGAGAGTAGATAGTGTTGTAAAATTAGTTTTATAAGGTTTGGAAATTATGCTAGTTACAACCAGAAAAATGGACTGAGAAACTGAAATGTTCAGGATGGGGTTGCATTTCCCCTCAACAGTGTATTTAAAGCTGGAAGCGTTCCTAGAATTTGGTTGACACAAGGTTTGAAAAATGTAACTATGATGTCTTTGTACCATTAAGGATTCAGCATAGGTTGTGACTCTTCCTAAACTAAATTATTCATGCCTTAATTACTAAAAGAAATAACAATGTTTGGAAAAGTGTCCTGAAATTTTATACAATAGAAATATCAACATCCAAGATACTTCCGAAGATTTTTTCTACTGAGGAACCTTTAGTATTAGAAGATGAAGCCTTCTAATTCTGGTCATTACCAGTTTGGAAAGTTAGAGTATTTAATAGAATTATCCATAGAAATATGGCAAGCAACAGAAGATGAAATAGTAAAAGTTCCAACCAAGCTATGTGAGTAAATCTGAAGAATAACACAAGGTCCAACAGATTGGAAGATATCAAGTTACATACCAATACCAAAGAAAAAAAAAGATATAATAGAGTATGAAAACAATTGTACAATATTCTTAATTTCACATTCTACCAAAATAATGTTTAGGATCATTCAGTGCTGTTGGTATATGCTTCATTCAACAAAGAGCAAATTCCAGAAAAATCTTATTGTGCTCATGCAAAACCTTTTTCTTTCTTTCTTTCTTTCTTTCTTTCTTTCTTTCTTTCTTTCTTTCTTTCTTTCTTTCTTTCTTTCTTTCTTTCTTTCTTTCTTTCTTTCTTTCTTTCTCTCCCCCCCCCTCTCTTTCTCATTTATGGGGCGGAATGGATTTGTTGTTACTTGATCAATCACCTCCACAGTGTGGTACCCCTTATTGGGACCCCAGAGCCAGGTCGTTAGGCCCTTATGAAAGGATAGGATGGTTAGGGTCAACCTCACATTGGGAGGCAAGATATTCCAGAAGGCAGGAGCAACAGCAGAGACGACCTCACTAGCTAGAATAATTGGGCTGACGGGACCGACAGCATGCCTTCTCTGGCAGCACGAGTGATATGGTTGAAACCAGAATGCTACAATATAGCCAAAATATAGTGAACAGATTGGGTTCAGGTTGGCAAAGAGGTGAGACAAGACTTTATACTATCACTTTATTTAAACTATATGTGGAATATATATGGAAGAAAGCTATGTGGGGTTTTAAAACTAGAGGAAGAAATATCAATAATTTGTGCTGTACTGATACAATGTAATGATCTGCAAGCTCTAGTAATGAATCAAGGAGTCCAATGTAAGATTAAATGTAAAGAAGACTAAAGTAATGACAACAGATACAGCACCCAGCCTTAGGAAATGACAATCAAGATTTTGAAGTAGTAGATAACTTCTGCCTTTTAGAGTCAACTATCAACAATTAAGGAACCAGCCATCAAGAAATACACCAAACAGCAATGAAGGCCTCACAACAGATCACGGGTGTCAAACTTGATCACATAATATGCGGTGATGTGGTGATGTACCATAATGTTTTTTGCCTTTGCGGAGTCAGTGTGGGCTGAGTGGGATGCATCTGGCCCACGGGCTGCCAGTTTGAAACTCCTGCAATAGATATTTAAATGCTGGCATGTGAAAATCTATGGAAATGAAATTGGACTTAGAAGCAGCAGCATAGAAAGAATATTGATGCTTTTGAGCTTCTCTGAGAAAATCTATCTAAATGGTCAGTCAGAATTGAACATCAACTTGATGGCACATAGTAATTTAATTCAGAGATCTCAAACTGAACTACTCAAATGCTTCTTGAAGACAAGGTCATTAGGCTCAAGAGCACAATACTTACTATTTTATACATTGATACAAAAGTGTTTTGAAAGTAAAAAAAATGAAGAAAATGAAAAGGATAATGGTATGCCATTAAACATAAGTGTATTAAGTTAAAAACAACAATGGTAAAACACTGCAAATCAGAGTTACAAAAAAGCAATTTTATTTTGGTTATTTACAGCAGACAAACGTAATTAGAACAGCAATGTTTGGTTTATTAATTATATATCTATTTTATAATTATAAATCTATTTATTGTAAAATGTTTCTAACCCATCCAAGGTCTGATAGATTTAGGGTAAGTTACAACAAAATAACGAAGAATAATGAACAAAATAATTACAATCCCATTATCAATATCAGATAAACACGGTAAGCATTCAAGCACCTATTAAACTAATTTAAACTAAGGGCAAATAAGAGCAAAGCTACAGTGCCTCTTTGGGACCAAAAGATTCCCAGATTACAGCATAAATCACTGAATCATTCATCATTGCAGACTCTGCTCAAGTGGCATCCAAGTTTCCATCCTGTTTCCAGCATATCTTCCCTGGCCCATTCTCGACTTCCCACTATCTCTGTCAAAGTGCTGCATCAGAAACAGTAGCTGCCATGGAATGTGAGAGTGGGTAGAGGTTCCCCAAATGAGGACTCATCAGCATGAGAAACCTCAAGATCATACCTATGGAAGACCTATCGGATTCACTGATGAGTTGCCAGGCTGCACTCAAAGTCCTGGCTTACTGGGCATAATACATGCAGGCAAACTACTGTTGCTTGCCACAGAAAGTGATGTGGAATCTGCATATGAGCCATAACTTTGAAAACTTTGATCTAAGGGATTACAAAGCTGTTCAGATGTTCTTATTTGCCAGAGAAGCTTTTAGAATATGTCCCTAAGTCCGATGCCTGACTTTCTGTCACATCAAAGAGAGTCTGTTTTGCTCCCAGCTAATAGAACGCCCTGCTCTATGAGTTGGATTTGGCTTTAACTCCCTCCGTATTTAGGAAATCTGTCAAGACGCCTTCCTTTCACCAGACTTTAATTATTAAAATATGTTAGTACCGACTATAGTGTTAATTTTGATCTATGTTTTTAACTTTTTGGTTTCTATATTTTATTAGCTGACTTGAGTACGCACTTATTGGAAGGTGAAATATAATTTTTTTTAATTAAACAAATACAATAAGTATTTTGATTAGAGTGGTCCTGTTCTAATGTTATAGTAGGGCTGAGCAGTTCTTTGGGTTATATCAAGAATGTATAGACTTAAGCATGTTTTGGAATAGTCTAAATCTATATGAAAAAGATCCAGGTCTAAATACAAGTACTTCTCTTTCAAACTATATATAATTCCTACTACTTATTCCCTGAAGGATGTTTTACAGTAAGTGAAGAAAATGAATTTGAAAAGAGTTGGAAATTTGGATGCTTCACCACAATGTTGATCAGAAAGATACTTCCAAATCAAACCATCAAACATTTAGGAAAAAATAAAGATTTTGGAACAGCCTTCTCATTCCCCAGACTTGAACATTATCTCTGAGATTTCAAACAGCAATGCATGCAAGGAGAACTAGGAATATCTCGGAGCCAGAAGATATCTGCAAGGAAGAGTAGGGTAAAATACAAAGTGTCCTAATTGGATATTTGAAACATTTGAAAAGATTCTCAAAATAATTACTTTAGCTGTCAGCCCCAAACCATTTTGATTCAGATTAGGGCTGCCACAGGGAGGATGGGCAGCTGTGGGAATGAAAGAATAGTGAAGAGGGAGGGTAGTCACAATGACATTCTTTCGAAAGAGCTCAAGGTCGAGTCGCTGGAGTTTGGAGGGGAGTGACAGGACTTGGCGGGAGTACAGAATTAAGATGGATTGGAGAATGTCACTAAAGAATCATCAATAGGGGCTGGGTGTGAGTTTTAGTGTAGAAGGGGAACTGCAGGAATTCAGATTCAGGTTTTCCCCAGATGTGCTAATGTGACTTCTCCAATAAATTCTCACTTGGATGGACTTTGTCTCTGAATTTGGGATGGAGAGTTTTGTTGGAACACTGATATTAGCAACACTCCAAGTCCATTAGAATTTAAATTCCAGTAGAATTTAAAAATGTTCAAGAAAGAAAAAGGTATGAATTACATAGTACTTAGCTATAAATAAACTTGGAAGTCCTCTTTAGGTTTCATTCTAAATTACATAAAATAAATTCTTGCTTTGTCTTCGTGCAGGAAACTTTGGTTTATGTGTCCCCATTTCCCACTGATCATAATTTTGACGTGTAAACTTGTAGTTTTATCATGAAGTAAAGGAAAAAAAATGTAACCTTTTCAGAAATGTAATTTTTATTTTCTATTTAAACGGCGAGAACAGCTCCCTCTAGAATAGTTTATAGTAAGGAATTACATTTTAAAAATTGTAAGTCAAACACCAAACATTCTAAGCAAATGCATGAGCTTAGAAACTCATTTTAAATTAAAGATGATCAAAGAAATTATAAACAGATGTATAGACTTTTTTTAAAATTTCATATGCAGTTTATCAGTACATATATAAAATTTATACTGCAACAATTTCTAGTTCATTGATTAATGATATAGAAATATATTTTCTACTTTAAATAAAAATAAATAAAACAGTTGGCTCAGATCTAACACATTTAGGCTTACAGATACAGATAATCAGAGTTGGAAGGGACCTTGTAGGTCATCTAGTCCAATGCGGGAGACCTACACCATTTCTGACAAATGGCAGTCCAATCTCTTCTTCAAAGTCTCAAGTGATGAAGCTCCCACAACTTCTGAGGGCAAGCTTGATTGTTCTCACTGTCAGAAAGTTTCTCCTTATTTCCAGGTTAAATCTCTCCTTGTTTAGTTTATTCCTTGTCTAGCCTACAGGTGCTTTAGAAAATAGCTTGACCCCTTCCTCCCTGTGGCAGCCCCTCAAATATTGGAAGACCACTATCATGTCTCCTCTGGTCCTTCACTTTACTAGACTAGCCAAGCCTAGTTCCTGCAACCGTTCGTTGTATGTTTTAGCCTCCAGTGCCCTAATGATCCTTGGTTGCTCTTCTCTGGTTGCTTTTTTCAACAACTCTGGATGAATCATGTTAAAAAGTTAGTCTTTGAAATCATAATGTTTTGTTTAATCTGAATCAGTACTTCAGTGGATCAAATATATGCATGGCCAAACCATGCAGAATAAAGACACTGAACAGATAAGCAGAAAAAAAAAATAGCTCTTGTTATATTTTGGATTATGAATTCTCTTGTCCTTCCTTTTTACTTTATCTTTCATTTTCCATGGCTCAAAACCACCTTTTATTTTAAATTTCTTTCGAAGTATTTTCTTCCTCTGAATATTAACCTTGCATATTATCAGTAATAAACCGGCAGTTTTTGTTGTTTCCAATTTCCTGTTGCTTAGCAGGTGAGCTACAAAATTGCTATCACATCTAATTAAAGCTCCTTAACAAGGAAAACAATCCCCAGTTTTCCTAGGCCACAGCAAAACTTTATCCTCATTTGATTTTCTTGACCTCAGGTCCAGTTACACATTATTTTCTTTTGAACTCTGGACTCCCTGATGTGAGTAAGGTCCCTGCTATCAAAACAGAACTAAAAAGCTTTTTTCCACGAGAGAGACATAGGAAAAGGGTCAACCCCCAGGAACAAACTAAAGGGTGGCTTTAAAACTTTTTTTCTGAACAGAACTACGCAGATGTACCTAGAAAATAATTAACAATTGGATTGCAATCCTTCTGTAAATAAAAGATGTAGCAACATTACATTAATTAGATTACAGTGTTATGTTTTTTTTAAGGGCTGAAATGGGCCTTTTCTAGATGATATGAGCTGCCAGGGATGAACAATTCGCTGATTTATCCTCTTGTTAGAAAAAGAACTCTGGAATCAAATGGATCTTATGAAGATTTTACATTGCAAAAAAATGTGAATAGCAACACATGCTAATTTTTAAACACTTTACTGTTAAAGTAATTCTACTGACTCTTAACTACTTTGGGGTGGTATGAAGTGTGTTTAGCATATGTGGAAAATCCTTGACCTATGACCATGAATGAATAGTTGTTGACCAATCCCTGGAGTTCTGGCAGTGCCAGCATTCCTGCAGTTGTATGATTGCAACCTGGAAACTTGACAACTGGCCTGAACTTCTAATTGGTTGCAGCACCTCACAATCACATGCATTTGCAACCTTACTTGCCAGCATCCCCAAAAAGTCATTGGGGAAGCTGATAGGGAAGGTCAGAAATATCTGGTATAAGTTCTGCCTCCTCAACCCATGCTGCATCTCTCCCATATGCTTTTGCACCATCTCACAGGCAATTAAGGTGCCCGGACCTCTCATCATGCCTTCTCCCAACCATCACCAGCAACTTATCTGCCTGCTGCCTCCTTTTTTTTTTTTTTTTTGTTAAGCTACCTGGGACTTGCACTTTCCTTCTGGCTTCCCCACTTATTCACTTTGGGAAGTTGGCAGGAAGTTGCCATGTCTAATGACCATGGAATTTGGTTAATAATGGTAACTGATGTTGTGAAGCAATCCAGAATACATCACTTATCAATAGAAATTGAGACTGGCTCCATTAAAAATGGCATTTTTAGAAATTGTTACAATTATTATAACTTTTAAGTTATCACAAAAGGAAAATCAAGACAATTCTATGCACAGAGTACAATTTTTAAAGGAGAAATAATATAAAAGCAATAATTAAAATAATTTCAATGTTTCTAAATGTGTTGATGTAATCATCACTTGGGAAGAAACTAAAACTATTTAGTTTTCCAATTTTGCACTTACTGATTTTTCCTCTTCTTTTTTCCGCTCTTGCTTCATTTTCCCCCCTTTTCGCTTGTTGTTTTCCATTTACACAATTATGTACTATTTTTGAAACAATAACAAAGACGGCTGACATCAATAATAATATATTTGGAGTTTTATTGAGATTTCTAGTTATTTCTTAAGATTACAATTAATATGGTTCCACACTTTGAATTAATTATATAATAATTTTATGAATTTTATTATAATTGTAAACTCTTTGTTTATTTTCTCATATTTTATTTTTATTCACTATGTGTTTTTCTGTCTTCTTTTTCATATGGATATTTATCCTGTTCCTTTATTTTTTATAATTTATAACTAAGGAGAAAAAACATAATGCCAACGTGAACTTTATAGATAAATATAGTTTACACGAAAAGCAGCACTGCAATAAATATGACTGATGTTAAGTACATTATATAAATGGAATTTAGCATGCAATATTTTATTTAAATAAAAATGGAAGTGCAGTCTTTCATAAACTATCCTACAAAATAAATGGAATACTTTTAATTAATGTGGTTTAAATTTTTAATATTGATTACTCTGTAGAGCATATGTATACATTTTTCATAAAATAAAAATGTTAAGCACAATTATCTACATTTATTCTTCAGTCATAAAATGTTAAATATAGTTTTGCATAATAATTTATACATACATGAATATGCACTTATCGTATATCCACATACATGCATATCATCCAACACCATTCTTTCTTATGGTTAACTATATAATTCAAATGGTGGAAAGAAAGTAGGCCAGTAACTAATAGTAATTAAAGCACATGTTTTGTAAACTGATCCTCATTCATGTATTCTCTAAGACCAAGCCACTCAAAGCTTTCTTACTTGTCACTTTTGTATTCAATCCACACTCACTCAGCAACCACTTGCTCTACTCTCATATTACAAGAAGTCTCCAGTTTGCAAACGAGTTCCATCCCCAAGGTGGAATCTCCCCAAGCACAGGAGAGATCACCTATAGGAGCAATTTGTCCTTAAGTCAAATATGTATGTAAGATGGGACAGTATTATGTAATACTGTATAAGTATTGTATAAAGAACTTGAATCCTAACCGTAACCCTAACTCAAATGTTGTTCTATTCTTAACTGTGGATCATCCTTTACCTGGAGACTTGCTATATTTGTTTTGAGGTGGATCATCCTTTACCTGGAGACTTGCTATATTTGTTTTGAGGTTTTATCTTCATTCATTCTCTCCATTTGACCAAAACAACTTAAAGTATTTCTTATTTAGAGTAATTTTTCATTAGATTCTAATATTTAATTCAGAACTCATTCATTCAGAACTCATTCATTCTTGATCCTGCAGCTTTTTGTTTTAGTAGGCACATTTCTTATTACCTATTCCAATTGCATACAACTTACTTCAAGGTTTCTTCTGACATACTCTCATGTCCACATAATAAAATAGTCTCATGTCCGCATAATAAAATGGTTGAAATGAGCTTACATGAAGCAGTATTTTCTTCAACTGGCAAATGTTTATTCCTCACAATATGCCATCCACTACCTAGTATTTGATATTTTTTTTAAAAAAAATTTAGTTAGCATTTTTCAATGATACACTATCTCCTTGCTTTGTTTTTTTCCACCTTTTAGATATAACTTGAAATTGTCCATCCTATTTCTCCTGTCAAACACAATTCTGGATTTTGCTGCATTAATTTTCAGACTCATTTTCATTGTATCATATACACTTATCAATAACTTGCTGCAAAATTACAATATACTCAAGAATTGAAATGAGTAACAGTCAAACATGGCAAACAAACGTATATGATCAGGGCATACAAATTTGTACTTTGTAGGTCAGGAGAAGCTCATTTAACCTCTTGGCCCCATTGTTCTTCATTGGAAAGGAAGGAATTATAGGAAAGTAAGCAGGCACACAGTGGGGAATACACACTGAAACAATGCACTGGCATTGGCAGATGTGAGGACACTCAGCAAACAAACTAGTGTATTCTCCTTTGTGTGCTTACTGTTGTAATCTCTTCCTCTCCAATCTTTCTGTTCTGGGCAGAGGGTTGAGGGGTGAATGGTCAAGCATAGGAGAGATTGGGAAGAGGGAGAGAGATTTGGATGTTTCCCTCTTGTTTTTCAGACGTGGGCAGGAGTAGACTTGGATGATTGATGAGGTGATAAGAGGCAACTTCCAGTCAGGCATACAGTCAAATGTGATAAACAATTGGCTCTTCTTGTTTTCTGCCATATCTTTCTTTGTCCCAGTAGGACTGCACATTCCACACTACCACCCCAATCGCTCCCCAACCTAGGTTGCTCCACACCTAGGCCTCAGACTCAGCATCCCTTAGATCAAGTATCAGCTATCTCATTTCCCTTTCTTAAACAACACATCACCAACCAACCACTCTCTGCAATCCACTCTGCCCTCACCCACTCTAATCTCACCAAAGTGAGAAGGGGAGCAACATCAAAATGGCAGGAATGATGCTAGGTCCCTGCCAAATTTGCTTCTTGTCCAGTGAGGAAACAGTAACCATACCTCAAAAAGACACCCCCACAACCCTGACCAAAAAAACATAAATCCAAATGACAATACTTACAATATACGTACAGTATACAAACATGCATACAACAGTGAAGAAAGGAAACCTTGGAGTTAGTTGTAATTAAAGTTCAGTAAGCTCCCTGTAACAGCAGTCTACCAACATGAATGAAACTGGCAAAGAATGGAATGTGAAAAAATGTATGGCATAGGTCCAGGTTACCTGAGTAACCATCTCATCCCAATGGGATTGGTTTGCCCCGTTCACGTCGGAAGAAGGGGCACGCTGAGGAGCCGACTGGCCAAGAAATTCTGGCTGCCAGTCAAGGACAAGAGCCTTTTCTGCCATGTCTCCCACCTTCAGGAATACTGAACCCCTTGAAATGAAGTCCACTCCCACCCAAGTCATAAGGGCCTTAAAAACTGACTCTGCTGATTCGCCTGGAGTACAGATAAAGATGTGTCATTCTAGAGGTGAATTAAATTGAAATTTCCCATTTCCCAGTATTCCCTCCTCCACCATCTTTCTCTGCCAATATTTCTCTGCTAATTTTAATATTATGTTTGTTGTACTACTATTTTAATCTTTCATATATTGTTTTATCAGATTGTAAGCCATCTGGAGTCACACGAAGTGAGATGGGTGGCATATAAACAAATAAATAAATGGATAGATTGTTAATCCATATTGCCACTCCAATGGTAGTCACAGGACACTGGTTATTATGAAGCCTCCTGCATGTTTCTGTGCCCTCTGCCATTCCATGCCCTGAATCGGGGAGACTGAATCTGGTAGAGTTTCATCTAGCTGCTAATATGATCCTGCTGCTGCTGCTGCTGCCTAAAAGCCCAGTCACAGCCCCATAATCGCCACCTGCTGTTATCTGGGAAAGCTACACCAGAACTGATATTGTTGCTGCTGCCCCATCATAAAATACATTATGATGCAAGTTTTATTGTTTTGATGTCCTTGTGGTTAGAAATGTATTCCTATATCTTGTTCAAATCCAGTGACTAATTGATTCAAGAAGCAGTTGCAATACGATAATAACATAAACACTGCCCATTACTAAGCTTCCAAGAATAAGTTTTGGCAAGCAGTGATTATTATTCATCTGTTTGGCTTAGGCACTATATTACCGAGAGTGGGAAGCCTATGTGTTATGCTAGATTGGATTGGATTGAAGAACATCTCAAGGAACGCTGCAATGCTATGCTCCCTTGAGAAACATCTTTTCTTCATCTATTAATTCTAAAAAGCAATGGTAAGTTACTATAATTTACACCTTATCTTCTGTAAATTAAAACCCAATTCAGGTTGTCTTTTAATCTTCTCTACTTGAAATAATCTGCAATCCTTGCCAGTATGATCTCTTCTTTGAAGTCCAATTTAAGAACATTCTGGCCATATGAAAGCTATCAAAATGTAATTATGCATCTTATACTGTGAAGATTTTCTGCTTATATTTTTGCCTGTATACAGGGCCCAAATGAAACAGCTACTGTTATGCTACATTGATATGGAGTAAAGAGCCTTTCAAAAGTTACATTGCATATATGGCATAGGAATTCTTTTACAAATATCCATATGGTAGCTATAATACTTGATACAACATTGACGATTTAATTTATTAGTTTTGTTAAATTGGGCTATTGCCTTTAATGCATAATTTTATTAACTCAGTAGATGGATTACATAGTAATGAGTGTCCTGTAAATTGAACTTGACTTCTGGTGACTTCAGGAATCTAAGTAGTTATCTTGGTGATAATATGGAAGTAGTTTGTCATTGTTTTCTCCTAAGATATTTTTCAACTTCTCTACTGAAAATTATTTCTCTCTGTCTCTCTCCCTGGAACATCATATCTGCATTACATTCAGATACTGCCTATTTTGTCCTACTACAAGACCAGGCAGTATCTCTCCATGTTTCTCTGTCTCTTCTCAGACTCTTCTTTTGAATATGTTATCTCACTTTCATTAACCAATGACAATGAAATTATCACAGCAAAGCTTTGATTAAAAACCAAATGTAACCCATGCTAATAAAAATATTAACCTTCAGAACATAAAGCTCGATTAAAAAATTATCTGGGAATATAAGCTTGGAATCAAAGCCTCTGCTTATTTCTTCAACAAAAAATATTCAACCATAGTAGGCTTCACTAACTGTCATTATTATAACTGTAACTGTATTAATTATCGTAGTTTTGCTATCCACACTCCTACAGTCAACTGTACTACTAATGCCATTTGCACACTGCTCACTTGTACCAATATAGAAAGTCCATTTCAAATGTTTGTATCTAATGTGCAGATGATAGGGAAAAATGCAAATAGAGCAAGGCTATCCCTTGAGTAAGCATTGTAAGCAATTAATCTTTCTTTGTATATTGAAGGTCCCAGTTCTTTCTATTAGGGATTGCATGTTTAGTTAGGAAGCATAGAAAATGATAACAATTGTATGTCTTATTATGAGAAAAAAATCCAGTATTCTTGTATATATTGTTGCAGCTTTAAAAGAAACTTAGTATTATTTTTAGGAAATAAAGTTTATTTTAAATATACTAAACGTACTCTCAGCACACACTGTAGGAACCTCTAGAGATAGGCACTCTTTCTATAAAAGGTCAGGTTATGCAATTAGTCTTAAGCAGTTTTCAGCAACAATGCACATGTTTTCATAAGACAGTGCACTAAAGCTGTTAAGTTCTACGCATGGGTGCAAGGAACAGAGATGAGGCAGTGAACAGTGAACTTCAACTCTTTATTAATCATACTGAACAGAGCAAAAACCCTAGGGCAGCAGCAGCCCTTTTATAGGGTAGGCTGCTGACCTATTAGCCAATGAGAAACATGGAAGTGTTAAACCCTTGAACCAATGAGAGTTGGCCCATTAACAACCAATCAGATTTCCCAGAAAGGACCAATCCGATATCGCTATTATCGGCCAATCAGAAGTGCAGGATTAGAACCCTGCTTTTTCTTAAGGTTGTTAAAACTTTATTAAACGCCTTTATTAGTTCAAAACACCCCTTTCCCCTAGGTTCCATTTGAGGGGTGCGGTGACATAATCCTGTAGATATGCAGTTTGCTTTAACTGTCTATTAGATTTGCGCTGTCCCACCTGTTCCTGTCTGTAGTCCGTTTTCGGCGGGACGTTTTTTGATATATCTGGTACAGGCGGTTCCGCATCCTCACTGGATGACTCGGTGCCGCTAATTCTGTCGTTGTTGTCCTCCGATCTCTGCAGGTTTGCCTCCGTTGAGATATTCCTCTGTGGCGAGGCCAACCCTCTCTCTGATTCTTCTTCATGTATTGTACCCAGCTGTTGACTTCCTTTGATTCCGCTTTCCACCATCTCGAATTCGTTTCTTTGACATCCCCTCCCCCCTCAGTTTGAGAGTCACAGGAGTCGCGGGAACTGGGTTGTAGCCTGGAGCGAAGCTGATCTATATGGCGTTTCCATATTTTTCCGTCCCATGTTTGCACACGGTACAATCTGGGCCCGGTGGTTTGTGTTACGGTTGCTTCGACCCATTATGGTTCGCCGGAAAGGTTTTTAGCAAAAACTAAGTCACCTACCATGAACTCAGGGCATTTTCCACTAGATCCACAGAGTTTCTCTGGTGCGTAGGATGGGTGGAGCCGGTCGAGGTGGGAACGGAGCTTGCGTCCCATCAACAGTTCAGTTGGAGTCTTGTTGGTGACGCTGTGCGGGGTGATGTGTTGGAGTAGGAGTATTCTGTTTAGTTTGTCGTCAATGTCCCCATAGTCCATTTTGTGGAGAGTTTTTTTAACAAATTGGACCATGCGTTCGGCCCTGCCATTAGCCACAGGGTGCGCCGGCGAGGTTAGCGCATGGTGGATACCCCAGTCTGCTAAGTATTGTTCAAATGCCAGGGCGGTGAACTGGGGTCCGTTGTCGGAGACCAGAACATCTGGCAGCCCATGTGTTGCGAATAGCCTATTCAATTTTCGGATGATAGAATCGGTTGTAGTAGTCTTCATTATGTGGATCTCGAGCCAGTTGGAATAGGCATCCACTGTTAGGAGAAACGTATGTCCCTTAGTAGGTCCCGCAAAGTCAATGTGGATGCGGGACCACGGCCCCCGGGGGGTTTCCCACTCCATTGGAGTTGCTCCAGGTGGGGCACTGCTGACTTCTTGGCACTTTAGACAAGTCTTTACCCAGGCTTCGATCTGCTGGTCGATGCCCAGCCACCACGCGTAGCTTTGTGCGAGCACTTTCATATGCACGATGACGGGGTGACCGTCATGCAATGTTTTCAATATTGCTCATTGTAACCGCTCTGGGATGATGACTCTGTCTCCCCATAGGATGCAGCCTTTTTGTGAAAAAAGTTTTGTTTGCCAGTTTCTGAAAGGGGTGAAGTCGTCAGGGGTTTGTTATACTGGCCATCCTCATTCGACCCAGCTGAGAACTCGCGCCAGGACAGGATCTCCTTTCGTTTCGATAGTGATGTTTCTGGCTGTTAGCGGCTGTGAATGTAGGGTTTCAATCTGGATGTCATAAGGGTTGGAGCTGGGTCGTCGATGGTTTCCGGAAGTGGGGTACAGCTCAATGCATCAGCGTGGGGAATGACTTTCCCCGGGCAGTGTTGTAATTTATAGTTGTACGCAGCTAAAAACTCAGACCAGCGAGTCATTCTAGGTGACAATATATAGGGGGTTGGCTTGTCTCCCGCTATAATCCCTAGCAAAGGTTTGTGATCGGTAATAATAGTAAAAACTCATCCATACACATATTCATGAAACCGTTTCACAGCAGATACAACAGCAAGAGCCTCTTTGTCAATTTGGCTATAGTTACGTTCAGCCTTTGATAGGGTCCTTGAAAAATAGGCAATAGGGGCCTCACTACCATTTGGTAACACATGATTCAAAATGGCTCCTACTCCAAACGGTGATGCGTCACATGTAATTGTTAAAGGCAAAGTCTCGTTATACTGCATTAAAACAGCATCTGAGGTTAGTAAGTTTTTCACTTGTTGGAATGCGTGCTCCTCTCGGTGTCCCCAGACCCAGGTTGCTTTTTTGTCGAGAAGTCTATGTAGGGGCTCAGCTACAGTCACTTTCTGGGGCAAGAAGATGTTGCAAAAGTTAATGAGCCCCAGGAAAGCTTGGAGGTCAGTCTTATTCCTGGGTCTTGGGGTGTTTTTGATCGCTTTTAGTTTGCTATTAGTGGGGTGAATGCCTTGCTTATCTATTAGGTAGCCCAGGAACTCTACTTTATCTGTGCACAGTTGACATTTATTTTTTTTAACCTTTAGGCCGGAGTCTTTAAATATCTGGAGAACCATTTTAAGATGCTTTTTTAGTACTTCTCTATTCGGGGCCGCAATTAAAATGTCATCAAAGTATGGCACGACCCCCTTGATCCCTTGCAAGAGCCTCTCCATCAAACTTTGAAAAATCCCTGGGGCTACGCTCACTCCGAATTGGAGTCGGTTGCATTTAAAGGTGCCTCGGTGCATAACGATCGTGTGTGCCTCCGCAGTTTTTTTATCTACAGGCAGTTGTTGGTACGCCTATGCTAAATTTAGTGAAAACTTTTCTGCCCCCCAGGGAATGGAGAAGGTGTTGAACCACCGGCACTGGGTAAGCGTTCTATTGAAGGGCGTGATTAAGGGTGGCCCGGTAGTCCCCACAAATCCTTAACGATCCATCCGGTTTGATGGGTGTTACGATTGGGGTTTCCCAACGGGCGTGGTCAGTTGGTTATAAAACACCCTGGGCTATTAATTTATCGAGCTGCTCGTCGATCTTTGGTTTAAGGGCAAAAGGTACCCGACGAGGCTTAAGGTGGATGGGGACTACTTCAGGGTTAAGGTTAAATGATATCGGGGTCCCCTTGAACTTGCCTAGTTTGTCTGCAAAGACGTCCTGGAATTCCTGGATGAGGGCCTCCTCCCAGTCGTTGCTTCTGGTTTGGTGAATGCCGGCTACCTCGATCCTGAGTGGGGCGAACCGTTGAAGGCCTAACAAACTAGGCCAGTCGCGGTTGACGACGGTCAATGGTAACGACGCAATATGATTTTTGAATGATACTTGGACTTGGCTGGATCCAACGACTGGAATTCGGTTCCCCTGATAATCTTTGAGTATGATTCTTTGGGCTCTGAGGTCTTGATGCCAGACAGCAGGGATTAATTGTTTAAGGGTCTTCCAGAACACCATCGAGAGGGACGATCCTGAGTTGACTTCCATCACGCAAGGTTGGTTTTCAATGGCGACCTTCACTCGGATCTTCTTTGCATCTAACGATGAAGCATGACCGATTGTAATGGTTTGGTGTGCCTCTTCCCGTCTCATTGAAGTGGCCAGTGTTTTATTTCTGTAGGAGTGGTTCTTCCATTGGTGGTTCAAATGTTACCGACTCACAGGACGATTCCCTGTGGTCTGGCGGTAGTTGTTTCCCCTCTAAATTGGGCTGGATCCTTGCTTGCTTCTACAGACCTTCCCAATGTGGCCTGTTTTCCCACAGGAATGGCAGAGTGCATCGAGGAATTTGCAGTCTGATCGCAGGTGGTTTGCCCTACAACCCGCGCATTGGTGCGGTAGTCTTCGATTCCGCTGGTTGCGTTGGCCATGTTCAGACCGGAGCCGGTTGACCTCCTCCTCATCACTTTCTGATGGAGATTCGAGGTCCTCGTGGTGAGTCGCTGTTGTGTGCCTCTCTAGGCGAGGTGAGGTATCGCTGGTGAGTTGACGGAGCGGTGCGTTGGTGCGGCGCATTCAGGCGGCCGACTTCCTGGTTGCTTCTGCTGCAGTAGCGTCTTTGATGACATCAGCAAGATCGATGTCCCCTTTGGCCATGATCTTGCTCTGTGCTGTCTGGTCATCTAATCCCAGAACTATTCGGTCTCTCAGAGCTTCTTCGAGGTCTGCAAATCCACAGAGGCCTCCCAGGTTCCGCGATGAAATCTGCGATGAAATCTGCGACGCTCTCTCCTTTCCGTTGGTCCGTCTGGTAAAACTCATGTCTTCGGACAAGCATTGGTACGGCAAGTGCATAGTGGGCCCGTAGAAGGGGCGCGAGGACGTCCCAGTCCATGGATTTCACCTCAGCCAGTTTCAATAGTGCCTTGGCCATCTTAAAGACAGCAGGCCCGCAATGGGTCAGGAACACTGCTCACTTTTTCCCCGTAGTGGCATCCTTCAAGTTGTTGGTCTCCAGAAACATCTGGAACTGGTCTATGTACAAGTCCCAGTCTTCTTGTAGCAGGTCAAATGGAGCGGGTGGTATGGCGCCGCCAGACATGGTTTCCGTTGTCAAAGCGCCTTCAGCCAAGTGCTCTGTTTGGTGCTCTGTAGTGTTCAGTCAGCTCTGATGTCTCCGCATCCCATCCTCGTCGCCAGTGTTAAGTTCTGTGCATGGGTGCAAGGAATGGAGAAGAGGCAGTGAACAGTGAACTTCAACTCTTTATTAATCATACTGAACAGAGCAAAAACCCTAGGGCAGCAGCAGCCCTTTTATAGGGTAGGCTGCTGACCTATTAGCCAATGAGAAACATGGAAGTGTTAAACCCTTGAACCAATGAGAGTTGGCCCGTCAACAGCCAATCAGATTTCCCAGAAAGGACCAATCCGATATCGCTATTATCGGCCAATCAGAAGTGCAGGATTAGAACCCTGCTTTTTCTTAAGGTTATTAAAACTTTATGAAATGCCTTTATTAGTTCATAACAATAGCCACAGCTTCTGAGTATACATGGAAGAAAGCTAGCTGCTGTTTCAATGCTTACTTCCCAACATACTTTGCTTGACTATCTCTGCACTTCATTCCCTTGCAAGACTCTAAGGCAGGGCTGTCAAACTCGCAGTCTGTGGGCCAGGTGCGTCATGGGCTGGCTCTGCCCCTGCCTGGTTTAGCAAAGGGGAAAAAAGTCCCGCCCCATCACATGACGCCATGATGACACAAGTTTTATGTCCCTGCTCTAAGGGGACTTTCGTCCTCAAATATCAACAGATACTTTCTGCCAACAAAAGCCTTTCCAAAGGCTGCTCCATGTAGAATATGTTGCAGCAGTCCAACCAAGTTGCCACACAAAGGTTGTACAAATCCAACTTCTTCAGAGGAAGTACAATACCATCTTCAGTAATCCCAGATTGATGTTACTAGATGGCCCTGTTGTTTATTGCAAAAAAAAAAAAAGCAATGTTATATTTGTAGGATTTAATTTGGAATTGTTTCACCTGATTCCAGTGCCTAATAGCTCTCAGACATTGCTTCAGGCATTCTATGGCATCATGTCTGCCTAGGCTAGTTATGTCTAATTGGGGTAATCATCATACCAATGACTCCTCATTCTGAACTGATAAATCATGTCTCCCAGCAGCTTCAACTACCAAACTTTTTTTAAAAAAACTTTCCAAGTAGTTTCTGAAATCTCCCTGAATTCATTCATCATCAGGGTTCCACTAGAGATGCACCTACAATGTATAATTTGGCAAGTGATCTGACCACACCAAAAAACAAATTCCAGTGTCCTGGTATATTCCAAAATAAAGACTGTTTCAACCATGTGCCAGGTTTAATTATTTGTAATAAATCAGTGGTCACCATGGAAGCTCTGAACTCAAGAGCCAGATCACTAAAGTACCTTTAGGAATCATGAGACAATATACTCATGAGACAATATATATATAAAAGGCAGCTGCTAAATGGTCAGATAGTCAATGCCAAAAGCAGTGCAGTTTATTTTCAAGCCCAATTCAAATACAAAGGCATTGACATCAGCAACCTCAAGGGAAATATGTTAGCTCTTCAAAGTAGGACAGAAGAGAAACAAATCAGTTACAATACAGAACCTTCCTGATTTCTTCTGCTCACCAGAAAACTAGGGAAAATCTGATTTGAAATGCTTCCCATCTGTCCTGAAATACCCTTTGAATGACAGTTGTCTAATCTGTCTCCCACATACCATTACATAATGCTCCTTGTGAGTCTTTCACATAAATGTATGCTGTGCTGCTGCAGGACCCGAAACCTGGATACAAAATATGGGAGCTACATCTTCATTGCTCCCAGTCAGGAATGTAGACCCAACAAGTCTACATGCTCATCAACAACCATGTTGTAGGTGGATATAATCTAAATGCCACAGACCTGACATATACCAGCATCTTAGAGACCAGGTCACCTGATAATGCTTCAATCTGGACTAGGATTGGGGAAACTGATTTAGAAGAAGAGACATGCATGAATATGTGGATCTCCTATAACAGCTTACTTAATGCCCTCCCACGATTTGTGCCCCTGCCTATCACAGTTCCAATTTGGGAACCATTGCAGCATTTCAACCAATAATTATTTCTGTATTTTCATCCTCACATTTTTCCAAACTCAGCACATACTCCACTGGTCTCAGCCATCATGTGGCCTTTCCACATCCAGAGCCAGATTATCTCAGATCAGAAGCAGAAGTCTGGTCTCCAACTGTTCTTCATTCCCCTGCTCAGCCTCTAAGGATGGTGATAGCTCTACTTCAAAGTTCCATAATTGTTACTATCACTGCTTTTCATAGTACTCCTCACAGTAGTAGTAGCATTCTTCATAGCAATACACAACTAGAGACAAGAGCAAAGCAAGAACCAGATCTTTCTAAATCCTTCCCCTTGAACTTTCTCAGGTCCACCATCAGCAGATCCAATTTCTTTCTCCCTTCTTATGTGACCTCCAAAACAGAATGCAATATTCCAAAAATGTGATACAGTCCATATTGCTTTTTCACATCTACTTTCTCTTCTGTCAAATAGTAAGCTAAATCCATATGCTCATTAAAAACAAGTAGCTGTGGTAATGTGCACCACTTAGAAAGAACAATTTTTGTATTTATTTTAATTTTTAACTAAAAAGCAATTTTTGGATGTTGAGAATAATAGTGATAAAGTGCTTGATTTTTCTCTCATTACCCTTTCATTGGTATAAACTGTCTTTCAAAATTTTGTTTTCAGATACATTTTAGCATTTCCTCGCTGAATATCTTTTATCCACTACTTCTATGCTCAAAACTCACCCTACCAAGTATTATGGTCATTAGGAAACAAATACAATTCAGACTCTATTATGTGTGGTTTGTGGTTAATAAGTTATAATAATGGGATTTTCCTAAAGTATAGAGTTAGACAAGTCCATGCAAAGATTAAAGGATTTTGCATCTGGAGAAAGATATCCAACAGTTATCTAAGAAGCCAATCTTTAACTTTTGAATATATAAAATTTTCAATCTTGAGTGCCCAATATTTGGCTGTTTTCCTTCTTCAATGAGATATTTTCCCTTTTTCTAAATTAAGAGCTTTGAAATACATGATGTTTGTCTTATACTGTATTTTCATTCTGGCTGGATTCACATATTGTGCTAAATCATAATATAGTCTGTTTGGTTTTAGCTCAATGTGATATGTGAAAATAGTCACTGCATATTGTAAAGCATGATTTAAAATTTAAAGCTATGTATGAATAATGATAATGATTTATAATATTGGTAAATTGGTAAAATTAGTAATATCCCTGCATCATATATAAACATACATCATATCAGGGGTGGTATTCTACCAGTTCGGGAGAACCGGTAGTTCCAAAGATCAGCTGTTGGGCCCGCCCATCTGTCCTGGCTCTAGTCTGTGCTTTATTTTCAGGTTTTCCAGCTCAACTGATTTGCAAGGCACAGCAGATTGCCACGCATCAGCTGTTTTACACACAAGACTTGCAGCAGAAGGTGAGTTGCAAATGCTGCGGATGCACACACATAAAGCGCATGGGCACCGAACTGGTTGTTACACTGGTTGAATCCCACCTGTGGATACTATTATATTTGTTCAAGCCAGTGGAAGAATAAATAGCTTTCCTACAGCTGAATTCAAATACCTTAACATGCTGTTAGTACTGCTGCTATCAATACTAATGTGTGTAATGTGTGATAATGTGATATCTGCTTATTTCCTAGAGCTTAGGTTTCTAAGATGGTCTGATAATAAGGATAAAGCGGACAAGTAGGTATCATTACTACTTTTTCCACAACAAGAAGCAGCTGTATGAATTTTGTCAATCTCAAAATGATATCCAGGCCAATGAAGAGCAGAAGGGAAGGAGAAGGAGAAGGGAAAAGGAAAGGAAAAAGAAAGTTTCCAGCTCAACTTGGCATTTTATATGCCTATATTGTTGCTATTCTAATATGGACAGAATAAGTATAAGTTTCTTACTCAGTAATATAGAACATCATTTTTAGTATGATAAATCATTGCAGAGGAGTTAGTAAGAAAGATGGTTGGATTTTCTAACATACCGTTTAAGTAAATTAATGTGCAATTGATTTGCGTCCTTTGATTATTGTAAACCATCCAGAGTTATTAAAATGTAGTGGGGATGTAAATGATACATTAATTCAAAGTATGAGAGCTTCAACCTTTAAAAATATGTTGATCAGAAAATTATAAAGACATTGAGGTATAAATATGGGTCACATATTATTTTTTAATATAAAGCAACTTTTATTTTTCTTAAGGTTTGTCTGATTTATTCCTATCACATTCCTATCTTGCCAATAACATTTCTCATAAGAAATTACAGACTGTATTTCTAGCTTACAGCAATTTGTTTATAATCAAAACGAAAACATCAAAGTGAAATTTAAACATGTACAAGGTGTCAGTTATCCATATCTTACTTAAAATTAATTTTAAAATTTATTTCTGTGGGAAGCTTTTAAGATATTCTATGAAATGTAGCCTGACCAAGATTACCTGATTATTAATTAATGTTGCTATCACATTATATACAACATATAGAAAAATTATCAAAAAGCAATATCCGTAAAACAAATGATGAACAACTTATATATTGCCAAAAAAATGTGAAGCTATTCCTCTCACATTTATAACATTCAATAACATAAAAGTGTCTTAACATTTGTTTGTGAATAAGAAATAATACACAGTGAACTTTTACCCAGTTAATATTTGCAGGGTACCAATATATCTTCTTCAATCACGACCGTCAGTATATGAATATCATAAGCATACTGGCATACCAATAGAATTAAGATGCAAATTAACATTTTTAAGTTGATATATTTTAAATAATCAAATATTATAATATAATTGTTGCCATGAGAAGAATTCCAGTAATGATAAATCCTTGTTATACTCACATCTATTTGTTTCACTGTCGTAAAAAGAAGCATGATTCTTTATATACAAAAGGCAGTATTTTAAAAAAGCTTTATTGTGGGGAAGGTTATAAATGAAAAACAAAAATTATAAACAATTAACATATGTATGCAGTAATTTAATAAAGCAGTTTAATAATAATAATAAATAATAGCAATTAAGCTAAATAATGTGATAATTTTGTTAAAAAAACCTTGTTTAACAACATAAATCAATACTGAACTTTTGAGATAAAAACTACAGTCAAACTACCATCTTCATTCTAAGAAAGGGTCACTGCTTAGAAGTAATGTAATTATAAACTGCTATATTATATATATAGCATTGACACGAAAATCACATTTGCTTGGGCAGGGGGTTAGACTAGATGACCTACAAGGTCCTTTACAATTCTGTTAATCTGTAATCTGTAATATAATATTCTATAAATAATGGTGACACACTATTCTTAAAACATTAGAATACTACTTTCTTTTCTCATATGAAATGGAATCTTAATGAGCAAATGAAAATCAATTCTTGTAATTGTAGATGTTATCCAGGTAAACATCCCCTGGCGTAAAGTTTCAAATTAAAAATGCAAAAGCTTGCATCAAACATGGTTGACTAATTAGATTAGCTTACCTTTGGCTCCATGGAAATGAAGTTGTGAGTACCTCTACTTGAGAGAATTGACCTTTTAATTGTTTTACTATGGTAAAAATGGTAATAATCCTTCAGTGCTCCAATCTGTAAGAGACAAAAAGATTCTGGGGTGAGAAGAAAAGAGACAGAAAATTTAAGAAAAGCAGTTTACCTCTTTTTCAAAAGGTCTATAAATTATGCAATTACTACCTGACTGAAATGTTACTTGAACCCAAGTACTCATCTTTCAAAAAGAAAGATACAATATGGAATGGTTGAATGTCCTTGAGGTTGTAACTGTATAACTGGAGATAACAACTGAACTGGCTCTTTTGTCTGTATCCCCCTTTTTAATGTTTAATTTATATGCAACATTTTATGGAGCAATCAAGATCTACATTAGTTTTTTAAACCCACTAATTATGGTACTAAAATCATTCAGCTTAAGGATATTTATTGTAAAACTATAAATATTTAATTCATGAGAAATATTCATCTCAACTTTGGTAAGAAAAGCTTATTGGAACATTTGATCTTCAAAAGCAGATTAAATTATTGAAAGACTTATTGTTTTCTAAAAAGAATTAGGAAATGGAGACATAATTTCTGAATTGTACATCTAGGTTTTTTGCATTGAAAAAAGCATTTGGTTTGCAGTCCATTACATTCATAGGAATCAGCTGGGCAAGGGGGAAAGAGGCAAAAGATGCATCATGTCCCAAACCTACAACTTGCGTCAGCAAGACAATATGAAAGAGTAGTTTCTTTTTTTCTTTTTTGTAAATTTTATTTGAGTTTTCACAAAGAGAAAAAAATACAAATAAAATATCTTTTTTGAAAGTAGCGTAATCCCAGGTTACATTTCTTCGTACAGAAACAAATTCAGGTTCATGCTCATTTTTATATTCTATTCCATATCTTATTACTATTTTACATTTTCTGCATAGCTTCTCCCCTCTTTTAATTTTCTCAATTTTATTTTAATTATCTCATCTCAATTCAAATCATTGTATTTATATTTTTTGTCTATCCTGTTTCAATTATCTATTGTCTTTTCTCATTAAACAAAATTTCTCCTGTATTTACTGATTGGAGTATGACGCCTTTATATCTTTTCCCTAAAGTTGTAACATTCAATATAATACGTAACTTCCATTCGGATTCTGTTTAGTACATTCTTAAAATACACACTGTATTCTTAAAAAAAGAAAAAAATTATAAATGTATATAATTAAAACAATATTCCATTCCAATTCAATTCTATCATTAATATTAATATTCATTAAAGTCTTAACATCTTTAACATTACTTTTCAATTAAATATCATACTTCTATGGGAACAATTATAAGCTTTCCATAGTTAATCCCCCCCCCAACTTATATTTTATAAAACATTAACTATTTAAAATGTTCCTGTTCCTTCCTAATTCAATTTTCTCATTTATTTTATTTTACTTATTTTATTCATAAACATTTCAGTAAATTACACTAACTATTTTATCCCTCATTTTAATCATACATTGTTTCCAATTTTCTAAAGTTATTTCTATTATTAATATAACAATACAATCTTATGTACCTTTACAGAATCCCTTTTTCAGTTAGATTTTCACCCATTATCTCTAAATAGGTCCTGTTTCTTGCTCCGGTCCTTTGTAACTTCTTTTCCTTTCCTTCTTCCCTCTCTTCTTCTCTCTCCCCTTTCTACCCCCTTGTCTCTTTACCTCTATTTCTCTCTTCTGTATTCCCATTTTCTGTTGCTTTCCAGTATTATACTTATTTTTTGAATTATTTTTCTTTTCTTTGGTTGTTTTTTTAAGTCTTAAATTCTACATTCTCTTTCCCCCCTTTCCTTTTTCTTCCCCACATAAAATTGCTTGTTCATTAAAGATGGCTTCTTCTTTGTCCCAGTCTTCTTGTTTTGCAGTCATTTCTTGTTGTTTCTCATAGTTCCAAATCTCCATTTCTAAGAATTGAAAAATGAAGCCAAAGAACCCTTCCCTTCTTGTGCATCTTCTTTGTACTTTTTAAGTTCCATTTTCAATTAATCCAGAAGTGGTGCCATTGTATAAATTTTTAAACAACCACCCGATTGATTTTAGTCATTCAAATATAATAACCAAGAATCCAAAGATCACCAAATAATCCAAATACATGCAAGCTGTTTCTTTTTTGCTCTTTTTTTTTTTTCACTTTCTCTTCCTGGGGTTACTATTTAGTTGCAAAGTTTCAGTTAAAATGTATCTTTTAGAAGTTTTGTTGAAGTTTTACTGTAGATTCTTTTTAATTCCAGGCAGTCTCCTCCCTCTTCCAGATCCTGCCCTTATTCTTTTTCTCTTCCTTCCTGCTTTTGAAAAAGAAAATTTTTAATATCCAGAAATCTTTATTATCCCTTTGGCATTTTGTTTTATTTTCAGCTTAATTGCCTATTGATGTCAAAGTGGATTTTTCTGATTTCTTATTTAAGTCTCTTAGTTGTCAGTATAGGGAAGGAGAGAGAAGAAAAAAAAAAAGCCAAACCTTTCCCTTTTCACTTTCCTTCGCTGCTTCCGACTCTTCTTTGGGAGCGATGTTATTTTTTGTAAGTTTAAATTCCAGGGTACCTTAGTTGTTGCTTTTACAATTTAACCCAGTCAGCCAAAACTTTCACTTCTTATCTTCCTCCTGCACATTCTTTTCCGGTCAAGTTCTCCTTTGTGGTGGCCATTTTTGACCACCACTGCAACCGCCTTCGGGAAAGGGAGTAATGGACAGCTAGGGAGGAGAGATGCAGCTCTTCTCAACCCTGCTGGCAGTCCCCCTCTCTTCACCACCTCTACGGGGTGGCTTAGCCCCGAAACCAGCCGGCTCGGGACGCTCCAGTGGCGAGCCCAGACAGAAACCATGCACGATTGCAGATTTCTGTCTGTCGCTGAAGCCCTTCAAAACCGGAAGTCAGAAGTTTATTTCTTGATCTCACCATGTATAGTTATTCCTCAATTTACAATAGTTCATTTAGTGACCGTTAGAAGTTACACCAGCACAGAAAAAAATGATTTATGACAGTTTACCCCATGGTCCCATAATTTACATTCAGATGCTTAACAAATGACTCACATTTATGTTGGTTGCAGTGTCCCAGACTTATATGATCCCCTTGTGTGATCTTCTGACAAGCAAAGTCAATGGAGAAGCAAGATTCCCTCAACAACTGTTACTAATTTAAGTACTGCAGTGATTCACTCAACAAATGTGGTGAGAAAAATCATCAAATGGAACAAAACTTACTTAACAAATTTCTCACTTGGCAGCATGCATTTTGGGCTCAATTGTGGTTGTAACTGAGGACTACCAGTACTACAGAAATCACTGTCTGATATTCTACCAACAGGATGTATTTTTAATAAAAGGATTGTTGCATTAAGTAAAAGGAGACACAGGAAATCGGGCAGCAGATTCTCTCCCCCCCTCCCGGATTTTAATTATTCCATGTCACTGTGGTATTTTTTCCCAGATGAATCATGGAGGTTACTGATCTTAAGTCCTAATCAGACTTCTTGATATTTCTAAACTTTACAGTAAAAAAGAAAACTTCTTTAATCCTGAATTATTCAATTCAATATTGTCCTTGCAGTTGCAGTATCTCAGGGTTATGTGACTACCTTTTGTGACCTTCTGATAAGCAAAGTGAATGTGGAAGCCATATTTACTTTACAAATGTGCTGCTAACTGAACAACTGTGGTGATTAACAACTGCAGCAAGAAAGAATGTAAAATAGGGCAAATTCACTTAACAAATATCTTACTTAGCAACAGGAATTTTGGCTTCAGTTGGGGTCATAATCTCATTGAGGACTACCTGTAATTGCATGTCAAACAAGCTTATAGCATTCATTGTAATTGACACAGTAGGCTACAAAAATAATCCTTTTACAATGGAGCATTTTATAATAATATCAATAGAGTATCAATAAACATTTTATTTAATGTCTTTATCCTGCCTTTATTATTTTTATAGATAACTCAAGACAGGGAACATACTAACACTCCTATTTTCCCCATAACAGCAACCTTGTGGTGACTGGGCTGAGGGAGTATGATGGCCCAAAGTCACCTAGACAGCTTTTGTGACTAAGGAGGGACTAGAATTCACAGTCTCCTAGGTCCTAACCTGGTATCTTAATCACTAGACCAAATTCGCTTCCTGTCACTCCAAATGCCTAGTCAGAATAAATGCAACATTTTCCTTTTATTAATTTCAGAAGAAAATTTAAGTAAACAATTTACCTAGATAATCACCCAATACAATGAATGAAGAGCATTTATTTATTAAAGTTGTACACTGCCACAATGTCTACCTGCAATAGCCACAAATCCAGGAAGACTCCTAATAGTGGACCTACTTCCTTGGGACAGTGTCATCCCTTCAAGAGTTCAAGGTTGGGACAACTGCAATAAACAAAATGTAACCATGTCTTGCTTGGATTTGAATTTAGATGGCATCATCTCATCCACACCATGATACCCTCCAGTCACTGGGACAGAATTTTGACACAATATCCTAGTAGGCCTTGTGAGGGGAAAAGGTTGCAGCGCAAAGATAAGTATAATCAGCATATGATGGTATCACAGTCTGAACATTTGGATGATTTCTCAAAGCAATTTTATGCTGAATAACAAGGGAGAAGGAAATATCCCCCATGGCACATTACTATAGGGGAAGAACAGGAAGAAACTGGGGGCAAAGTCAATTAACCCAGAGTTGTTACATTTCCGCAAACGGTCTAAGTCTAACACTTCTTGCATTTGTTGATTTTATCTTACACCAATTTAGTGTTGACCATTAGTTGTCTAGATTCTTGTGAATAGGCGTGATTAATAAATCATCTTAACTGGAAACTGAGGTGTAGTCCTGATGTGTTGTCCTGATTCTTTATTTATTTATTTTATTTATTTATTTTATTTTGTCAAGTGATTATTAGATAACAGTTATAAGTATAAACATGGTTATGAATACATGAAATGGATATGAATAAGAAAAAATCTTTTTTCCACCAGTGCTTTAGATATTATTTCTGGTAGTTCAGCTCCTATAACTGTTCAGAAAACCAAGGTGTGCCTCAGGATCAGGATACCAAAGGGAATCACCTCGGAGAACATTCATTGAGAGCCTGAGCTACAGGAAAACAAAGCCACTGGTGAACTCACCTCTGACACAACTGGGAAATCCCTCAAGTGTGTCCAAGAAACCATCTGAATTAATACATTTAAGACACATCATAACCTAACTGATCCTACTCTGAGATCTTCATAGCACTTAATTGTAATTGGATCAGAAAAAGATCCAATTTGATAATGGAACAGATCTAATCTTGTCACGTTCTATGCCATTGTTCTGAGCATGTGTCAGGCTTGAGGAGACAAGTCCATGATTGCCAAAATATAACTGACCCAGACCTCTGGCATGGAGCCTGAAGTCAATCAACACTCTAAAGTGTGTTTCTCAATCTCAGAACTTTAAGATGTGTGAACAATTACAATAATTCCACAGGCAGCATGCTAGCAGTTCAGAAAAATACGCACTTCCTGTCTAAATCCCAACTCAACACAAAATTCCTCACACTCCACTACTTCAAGAAGACTGTCCTTTTTCACATATCATCCAGTAAGATCAATAGCTCCATCCCAACTCTTAGCTCAAGATTGCTGCAGGACTCAATACATGGAGAGCAAATGTTCAAAAAGTATCCTCACTTTCAATCAGATTTTAACAATAAATGCCCAGTCTATCCTCTTATCCAGAACCAAATCATAGATTAAGCATGGCCTTGGAGCTGGCATTTACCAGAAACTTAAATCTAAACTTATGAATGATTCAACCAACAGGACTCAACAGGGGCTGCCAAGCTGGAAATGGATGTTCTCAATAAATTCTGATCGTTCTTCCCTGAAATTACCAAGTGTCCCTTATCATATCTTCCAGGTACCTGGGATACCTGACCATATCTAGGATTGTGCTATCTATGCCCTTCAAATTGTGGGCCCATATGAAATCTAACTTTCCAATCAAAATAAAAGAACCACATTAAAAATCACAACACTAAATCACACAATAACTCAATCACAACTATATACACTTAATATAACCTCACTTAACCCACAGCACCCAAAACAAACTTCCACAAATGACTTACCCCCAACTGTTACTTACTATTCACATTCAAAAGTGCCAGCCATTTTAGCAGAACTCTGCCAGACTGGCATCAACAACAAATCCTCATCTATCCAACATTAATAAATGCTACTGTGTTCAATACTTTCCCTCAATTTACCATATCTGATCAATCAATACATTATTCATTAGGAAACCACCTCTGATCAGTGTCCCTGAAAGAAGACCGCAAACTGCTTTCTTATTTGAGAGAGGGTTGCCTAACTCCCTTTAGTAGGATTTGATATCCAGTTTTTTTCTTTTCTCTTTTTTATCCTGCACTCCCTCTTTTTCTTTCTAATCTTTATTTAAATTAAATTTTATGTTACAATAAATATCAATAAAAGTATTTTAAAAATTCTGGACCTTTGTGCCTTAGGATGTTGATCAAGAGTGGACTATCCTGTAAAAAATTCACTTGCAATTCAGTGCTTGGCCTCCACATAATATCAATATTCTGCAGATTTCTTCATTGTCTAGATCTATTCTTTACAGTCCATGTCTATATTATTATAATTTTACTGGAACTGGTGTGAAGCATTGGAAACAGTACCTGATGGAAAAGAGACTACAGATAGTCTTCAACTTATAATAGTTCATTTGGTGACTGTTTGAGGATACAATGGCATTGAGTGACTTACCACCATTTTTCACACTTACATTGCAACGCCCCCATGGTCACATATCAAAATTCAGATGCTTTACAATTGATTCATATTTATTGCAGTTGCAATGTCCCAGAGTCATGTGATCACTTTTTGCAACCTTCCTACGGGCAAAATCAATGGAAAAGCTAAATTCACTTAGCAACTCAACAATTTAACAATTGCTACCAACTTAACAATTGCTCTGATTCTCTTAACAACTGTGGCAAGAAAGGTTGTAAAATGGGGGCAATACTCACTTCATAATTGTCTTACTCAGAAACAGAAATTTTGAGCTCAGTTGTGGTGATACGTAGAGGACTACCTGTAAGGCATAGGCATTACAAAACACACACTAATAATTTAGTGCTTTATCTCTATGTCTTTTTTTTTCCTAAGAGGAGATTCTGGTGCAAAGCCTCTAAGTTTTCACCAAAATTCAAACCCTAAGCAAATTTCACATATAAATAATGTATATGCCCATTGCTATTAATCCACTCAACTTCATCTCCCAAACATCCTCAGTGATGATTCACTATCTGATTAAAAGTAGGGGCTTCTGTTGCTTTTTGTGAAAGCTCTTTGATCTTATAACACCGGAGCCTAATAACAGGAAATGTCCGCAAAAAGTTCAGGAGGACTCAGCTGCTTCTGTGTTTGTACTAGGCAATGGTATCTTCCTGGAACCAATCAGAACCTTGGAAATTCTTTTTATTATATCAATAACCTGAGCGTTTATTCTCACCATTCCTTGACTGCCTTGGATTTTAACTTCTTGCGCAGAATAGCTGATCTTAGTTTGGGAGAAAACAGGAGAGCAGTTAATGATTATGGATAGGTGGATGCTGTCAGCAGCAGCTGCCACTAATAGAACCCTCTCTCTCTATTGTGTGATTTCTTTATTAAGCCAAATATCTTGAGAAAAATATAGCTGAGTTGTGGTATCAATGCAAAGACTTGGACAATGCATTCAATGTGTCCAGAACAGTGAATAAAAGAGAACAAGGCTCTAGGAACTGAAAGGCAACAACATACAATATTTCTATTGTATGTATATGTTTTACATGTGATAATGTGTGTACAAGAAATGAATTGAAACAAATTTTAACATGGATCATGTCTGTTTTATATCAAAACATATAAGCTGAAATTTTTTACAAAAGATAATTTTGTTGGCTTTAAAAAAAAATAAATGAACAATATTGCTTAAATTAGGGAAATGACACTGTATTAAATTTGAAGAAAAGTAATTTGTTTTACTTTGCCCTTTGCCTGACAATAGATTATTGCTGCAGAGTAGAAAAAATGTGAGCTTAAAGGATTATAGCTGATCTTTTCTATGCTCTGGATTCCTGCTGTGGTACAGACAAATTCAGGTTCAAGGCACTGTTATTGTTTTGTAGCTCAGATTCCATAAATATCCCTTTGCTTTGCATTCACAAGGGTCCTTAACTTGCCTCAGTAGAGTCTTCTTTCTGTTTTCTAGCCTCATGCTGGGAGACAGACAAATGTGTGTGCAAAGCAACATTTTAGGAGTGAGACATCACTCTACCAAAAAATAAGACAAAACAAAACAAAATCCCACCTCAAAACAAAGTAAAACCTTACTGTTGCTTTTTACTTTTTTTAAAAAAAAATCACTTTGCCTGTTTAAAAACAATTACCATTAAATCATGTAACAGTTAGTTGGACAGGAAAATGTGTATTCCATGAATTTACATGGCATTCATAATGTGTCTGAAGTTATCCATCAGAACTCTCAGCAATATGTTGTATCACTCTTTAAGAAATAAGAAACAGTAGACATGAGACCTATTTCCTGATAAAGATATATAGAACTTCACTAAGTATCAAGGATTTTTGCTAATTACGCTGATATGAAGTGAAAAATCATAGGATATAACAGGATATTTTAGCGACAAAATATTTGAAAACAGTATTAAAGCAGTCCTGATTTCTGAGCTTTCTGCTCATTGGTACTGTAGCACAAGGTACCACCGATACTATAGTCAAAATACCTCTCATGAAACCTTAATCCAAGCTTTCTGCTGAATATCTTCCAGGCAGGCATACACATTCACATGCTCATATACAGCAGTTTTAGAAATGAGAGTTCTGTGCCTTAAAAACTCGATTGCCAGCACAGAATATTCTTCAAAGCTCAGTAGAAAATTTAGTCACATGACTGAAGCAGTTTACAAGCTCTCAAACAACCAATACACACATGTAGATGGTCCTCATTTTCTATGAGATTCACAGAGTTGAAAGGGAGAGAAAGAACTCTTTGCCTTTATGTTTCATGTTATATGAACATGGGAAGTGAAAAAGAACTTAATTTTAGTTAGGCAACCAGGATACGAGATTGATAAATGACAACATGCAAAACTCACATTGGCAACAGCAGAGTTTAGCCCATTTGGCTCAATGAGTACCTGTTTAATGGCATCTATTAAGATGTGTTGCTTGACATTCTCCCAAGTAATGTAGCCATGGATGTTTGTGGTGGTGGGTGCATGATGATGTCATTACACAAACACTATAACTTATGGGCTTGTATCAGAAGATAGGACAAGTTATATAATTGCAACATTTATGTGATACCTGTTGGAAAATTAATGTGAGTAATTTCCAATTTAGTGTGTGCCCAGCAGACTCCCAATATATCAAGATCAGAGCAAACCCTCACTCTACTCAGTACAGCTAGCAAGAAATAGCTTGAAATGCATGCATTAAATATCAGCAAACACTAAAAAATGTAACTGTCAAAGTGGAACAAATGCAAGGCAAAAGCAGGAAGAGAAGGAAACATAGGTAAAAATTTACACTATATATATATAATCTATACATAGATATAGATAACATATTTATCTATTATCTATACATATCCAAAGTCACAGACCTTTCCAGAGATACCATACCGTGGGTAAATAGCATGGAAGGTGCCAATGGAATGGTCTTTTCTAACTTTAACCCTTTTATGTACATAAGAGCAGCAGAATTGAGATTATTCTTTCTCTATTCTTCCTCTATCCTGCACTATGAGGGAAACAATTTAGCAGGTTGGAAGGAAGCATTTGACAATAAGACTTCTTGGCTGTCATATATTTAACATCCTTGCAGTTTGTTGTAGATGCTACTGGGGGCAGCGAGCATTGCTTTACAATAGGGGAGAACCAGATAGACTTTCAGAGTGCTGAATGCAAGACTAGTGCTGGTCTTAGATTACGTTACAGTATTCTTTACAACTATCAGTAGAAGCAAGCCAGGAAGACTACTAGTGTGGATAAATGCATGCCTAAAACAAGGACTTAATTCTCTTTCTTCATTTTAATATACCAGTCTCCAAAATAATTTAACTTTTTAAAAGCAAAGAGTTTGAATCTTAGCTAATTACATACCTTCCTGATTTGTGGAATATTATAGTGGTATTAATGTAATGTTTCTCAATTAAATTGTTCTGTAATGTGCTATGTATCAAGAAAGCTTTAGTTTAAAGACCCAAATGTATTTCTGGTACAAAACAGTGTTTACAGGAAATGGGGGAAGCCACAGGACTTAAAGATACATCAATATACTGTAATTTTCATGGCTTCATTCCAATACTTCTACTGTTGCAATACTTCTGTGAATTTAAATTTAGGTGGCAAGACAGTTGGGATGACTTTAGTGAATCTCTTCAAAAGGTTGCAGTTGTAAGATATACATTCCTGCAACAGATTTTTCTTTGTGGCAAGTAAGATCCCTGTGGTCCAATGCTTCAAATGCCAAACTGAATACAGAAAGCCATATTGAGTAATACCAGTACTTATAGAAGATAACACACTTACACACTTTTTAGAAATCCTAAATATTAAATCCAAGCAGTATTAATACCAATGCAGTCCTTTATAAAAAAAAATTATCTTACCCTGCCTTTTTTCCCAAACAAGAGTTAGAATTTCATGCCTTATTCTTCACTGGTGTGTATTTGTATTTGTGTGTGTTGTGTGTATCACTACCCAGAGATGCTCCATGAGGGAAATGAGAGTTTTCTAAATATTTTGAATAGAATAGCAGAGTTGGAAGGGACCTGAGAGGTCTTCAAGTCCAACACCCTGCTTAGACAGGAAACCCTACACCACTTCAGACAAATGGTTATCCAATATCTTCTTAAAAACACCCAGTGTTGGAGCATTCACAACTTCTGGAGGCAAGTTGTTCCACTGATTAATTGTTCTAACTGTCAGGAAATTTCTCCTTAGTCCTAAGTTGCTTCTCTCCTTGATTAGTTTCCACCCATTGCTTCTCGTAGTACCCTCAGGTGCTTGGGAGAATAGTTTGATTCCGTCTTCTTTATGGCAGCCCCTGAAATAGCAATAGCACTTATATACCACTTTGTAGTGCTTTACTATAGATTTAGATGGAATCAAGCCATGGTTTTTTAAGCAAGGTTTGAACCAGGGTCTCCTTAAAAGGTCTTTAAAAGATGATAAAGAGTAGGGAAGGGAAGGGAAGAGAAGAAAACAAAAAGAAGAGGAGGAGGGGAAGAAGAGACAATGTGGAAGAGGAAGGAGAGAGTACAATTCCCATCATAGCTGGAGAATTCTGAGTATTGTATTTTCAATGTATCTGGAGAGTGCCAGATTGGAAAATTGCTCTGTAATTTTCCATAACAAGGTTATACAATCTGTCTTATGGTAGATATTCCTGAACTATACCTACCAGCATTCCTACAATGAAATATGCTAGAAATTTTGATTCAGCAGCATTTGGGAACCATAGGTTGTTTACTCCAGATCTATAATGACTAGCAGCAGTTCTGAACAGTTTCAAGCAAGGTATTTTTTATTAGGCTTTCTTTAAACTGTCAGACATTAAATTGAATCACAGTTCAATGGTAGTTAACATTTTAAAATATAAAATGAACTTTTTTTTTCTTTGAGAGAAGTCTAAGAAAAGAATATTTTAAGTTAATGTAACTCTGGGTTATACTCCAGTGAATACTTTTGATATCAATTGCGCATAAATAAATTAATCTGTTAACTCTCATTTAAAGTTGTCTCGTGTAACTTTATTTCAGCTCTATTCCATAAAATAAAACAGACCAATTGCTAGGAACATAAACAGGTTAATAAGTAAATGAAAAAATCACCAACCAATCACTGACTGATTTGGAGTGTATGGTGATCCCCAATTAAATTCTTTTTGTAGGATATAATCTCATAAATATAGTCTCAAGCAATCACAGGTAAGATTACATCAGAGGTGTCAAATCTGACTGCATCACAGGCTGTATCATGACGTATCAGGGTGTTTTTTACCTTTGTGAAGTCAGGGTGGGGCATAGCCTGCGTGGGCTGCATCTGCCCACAGGCCGCCAGTTTAACAGGCCTGGATTACATGTATGCACTTGATACAGGAATATAAACATAGACGTAGACTGAGAAACTAAAGTCTATTTTGGCTACCAAAAATGCAAGATCCTTTCCTAGCTCTTGCTACTTTTGCATTCAGTGAACAAGTATCAAGTTCAGCACATGAAGATACATCTTTGGAAGTTATTTCAGATCATGCTGGCGAATAGGTATGCCGTGTTAAATCAGTTTCATATTAAATGAATGAGCATTAGACTGTTCATTTTTACTTTCTCCTCTCATTTGCTATCTTGGTCACAGGGGGAGGACATAGGAAATTTCCACCACTTTAAAAATTATTAGAGTTCTACATTACATTCATAATATTATCGTTAAAGAGGTAAAAGCAAGAAGATGTTTGGGAAAAACTAAAGATAATAAGGTCATTTTTAAAGCTAATCCATTTGCATTTGGACCTTACAGGGAATTCTTATCCATTTAAAAATAGAAGTAGAAGCTTCAATTAAGTCAGAAAAAGGGTATATTCAAGTTCACAGCAAATGTTTATCACTCTACAGGTAGTCTTCAACTTACAACTATTCATTTGGTGACTATTCAAAGTTACAATGACAGTGAAAAAAGTGACTTGCCACCAGTCCTCATATTTATAACCATTGCAGCATTCACCAGGGTCACATGATCAAAATTTGGGTGCTTGGCAACTGGCATGTATTTGCAACAATCATAGCATCCTGAAGTCATGTGATCACCATTTGTGATCTTCCCAGTTGGCTTCCAACAGGCAAGTCATGGGGAAGCCAGATTTGCTTAATGACCATGTGATTCACTTAACTACAATGATTTTCTTAACCATGGTGAATATGGAATGTTTAATAACTTTTTTATTTAATTGTTTTGGGTCTAGCAAATCCAGGTGTTTGTTAACATCTGTGGATTCTACAAATTCAGGTGTTTCTTAACCAGCTAGTATGACTCAGACCAGATCAGTGTCAACTTATTTAACTCATCTGAACCAAAGCCAAATTTAAATCTCCCAAATACACCTGCATTAGACAGACTTAATCCACTCCTTTATGTAGAATTAAAACAGTACAATATCACTAAGTGCTTCTTCCAAAACACTTATGCCTATACAGCATTCACTAATAAATATTGTACAAAACATTTCCTACCAACTCAGAACATGTTCTTTTCCATTCCTTTCACCTCAATAATTTTTTATGATTTCAACATGTTATTTTGCAGAACATATTTACCCAATTCATTGGACTTCTGTTCATGAGAAGTTAATAAGTTAACATTAACAATTGGCATGAGTAAATATGTTACAACAAAAATAAGTAACTAAACACTATCAATAACCATTAGTCATTATCAGTATTGTCACCAAGATTTTTAAAAAACATTTCTAAACATTGGAGGTCTGTGCCACTGATATGTTGTTTGATTATTTCTTGGATGTTTCTAATTGGACACAACAGGACACAAAATATTGGATTGATCAGGAGTTTTATTTGATCAAGTAAGAACTATTTTTGTTCTCATGAATTTATCATTTCTCCTTTTTCTACTGCTTACCTTTCTGTCAGATAAAGTTCCTATTTGGCAATTTATGAAAGGAAAGAATGATAGATTAAACCTGTCAGCTGCCCAAAGGTTCTGCATCAACTCTACAGTAAGAGAGCAAAGTTAGGTCTCTATGGAGATTTTCAATCATCCAGGATGTAGTTGTCCCAAAGGTGGTTTTCCAGAAAGCAATTGGACTTCCTTGGTTTTTTTCTTAAAAACATTTTGCTTCTCATCCAAGAAACAACCTGAACCGAAGAAGCTTCTTGGATGAAAAAGGAAATAGTTTCAAAGAAAAAAAACCAAGGAAGTCCAATTACTTTTTGGAAACTATCTTTGGAAGAGCAATGTTGGAGTTCTCCTCTAGGGGGAAAAAATTTGAATCAGTCTTCACATGCTTTCCTTTCTACTTCATGTTTTCTGTTTACCTGAAATGAAGTTTAGTTCCTTAATCTCACCTCTCCATATATCAGTTTTAAAATGGGAAAGTATATGAAAGCATTAACTCTTTTAAGGGTGTCCTCTTAAGTTCAAGGTTGTCTTCCTTTTGGAAAGGGCCAATCTCAGCAGTAAAATGTTCTGTCTTGCCCCTGATGAGCTATGTTACAAATTAATCCCTGTCTCCTCCCTTTCCCTGTTATGCTGGCAAAGACTCAGGCAAAATCTTGGCCCTTGCCTGAGGAGGGATACACTCCATCTGCTTGTTGAAAACTTGGTTTCCATTTGTTGGGCTCAAAGTTCACTGTGGAAAGAGTTAGGGAAGAGTTCAAGACATGGGGAGCAGCCAAGTCAATATGGCTGAGGATGATGGCCATTTTATTCCAATGCATGATGAGGATTTGAGATTGGGGGAAATCCGGTACAGACAGTAAAGCTTTTAACTTGCTGTTTATTAAATTCTGTTACTTTCCCAAGTCTTTTGTCTTCTTGATGACTATATGCCACAATTATAATAGGGGAAGAACAAATACCAGAATAAGTGCAGTAGACTAAATTCCTCCAGCAAGGAGGGGGCCAAGGTTTCCAAACCCCACAAGGAAACCCCTCCAGTCACCTTTTGCAATTTTGCAACCCAGGAAGCCCCACAAAACATGTCATGTTTCCCATTTGTACATTTCCAGCCCATACAGTATCTGCAAATCCCAATGCTACCTTGATCAAGTGGCATGAGGTGAAAAATAAGAAAACAAAAGTTCATAGCATACAATAGGAAAAAAAAAAAGGGGGGGGGGAGGATTTTTGTAGGATTCCTAGAAATCCTCAAATGGAGACTGAGCTCGAGACTTCTCAAAACCTGGCAATTAGGGAGTAATGAGTGCTTTTGAACACGCACAAAGGAGGTCCGTCGCCACAGCCACGGGGCTTCCAAGTCAACCAACAGCGTCAGGTAGTTTGCTTGCTGACAGAAACCCGAAGTAGCAGGTTTGTGCGCCTTTTTTTAAAAAAATGCGACAAGTTTCCCTTTCACTCTCCTGCAAGCCCCCACTTGCTCAAAAATATGCCCTCCCCTCCCCCAAGTTCGGGTCTCGTCAGCAACCCCCAACAGGTTTCTTGCTCGGGCTGCCTGAAAGCTCCCCAAGCAGCGGCCGAGCAATTCCCCCCCCCTCCGCCTCTTCCCCCGTCGGGCTCGGAAGCATCAAAACTATTTCGTCGCCCCAGGACTCGCGCTGCCTTCCGTTCTCTCGTTGCAAACCGGCTGCTTTTCGCTGCTGCTCTCCCTCTTCCCAATTCCTCAGCCGCCGAGCTCAATGCTCCAAAGGAAGTCGGGGAGGACGCGACCAGGATAGTTGACTACCTGCCCTTCGCGCCGCCTGCTTCCATGAACTCCGCGGCTGCCCGCGGGAGATGACAGGGAAGGGGGGGGTAGAGAGAGAGAAAGAGGGAAGGGCGCCCACCGCTTCCCTTTCCCGCGCCTGCCGCAGCACTAGCACTTGCAGCCGCTCGCCCCTCACCCGCGCAGGCTGCAGGGCGAAAGCGCGTGGCCTTCCGCCCGAGGAGGTTACCTGTCCTATATTGATGTAGCCGTACTTGCTCGCTATCCGGTTGGCTTCTTGGAGCCCGCCACTTATCCTCACAGCCCAGTGGTTGGTGTACAAGCGAGTCCTGCAGGCGGGCAAGAGGAAACCCATCAAGAGAAGGAGCAGGCATAGAAAATCTCCTCCGCTTCGGACACCTCCGCAGCAGCAGCTGCCCTTCCAGGTCATCTTCTCGGCGCTTTATTTGCCCCCCCCCCGGCCTCCTCAAAAACAAGCCGCTGAGGACCAGGGTGGGGAGAGAAAAATCGCCGCCGGGTTTTCAGCCGAAACTTTCTCCCTCTTCTCTTCTCCTTCAGGACTTCTTCCAAGGCTTCCCACCCCACCCTCTCCACCCTCTCCACGCTCTTCTCCCGGCACTTCTACCAACGGCGGCGGCTACAAGACTTCCCAAAAGTTACCTCGGAAAGGAAAGCCAGAAAGAGTCCGGAATTAGCGCCTTGAATCTCCCGAAGCGCTGTAGTGACCGGGGCATGGAAGAAAGCGATTTTTTTTTTTTCCTCCCGGCTTCTCAAACGGCTTCGAGGCGTCGGAAAGTTACGAACCGGTCTCCCTCCTCCCCGAGCTTCACACTTTCCTCGGCTTCAGCCTCTTTCCTTGCGCCATGGAGACTCTGGAAGAAGAGCGGCTCCCTTCCTTCTTTCTCGGGGCTTCCTTCTCTCCTTCAAGCTTGAGTTCCCCCTCTGCCTTTCTCCTCCTCCTCCTCCCCCCGCCCCTCTTCGCTTTGCTTTCCACACTTGTCCAGAGCAGGAACAGCAGCAGCAGCAGCAGCAGCAGCAGCAGCAGAAGCAGCAGGCAGTGGGACTCCTTGGCAATCCAGCGCTTGAGATCAGTCAGCGTCAGTAACCTCCCTCTCCCCTCCTTTCTCCTCTCCAAGCGGGGAACGCGAGAAGAAATGGCAGCGGCAGCGGCGGCAGCAGCAACCACTCTGCACAGAAGAGATTCCAGCGGTCTCTTCGAGCCCGCTTGGTCCTAGCGCTTCCCGATTCCCCTTCTTTGGGGAAGATGTCAGCAAGTCGAAGGGAGAGAAAGACCGGGAGGGGGTTGGAGGGGTAGCCAATCACTTAATCCAGGAGGTGGGGCTGCCTCGTCCAGAACAAGAACCTAAGAGCCGAACCTTGCTGAAGACCAATTGGCTCGGGATTCCGAGGGGGAAGCCTCCCCACCATCAGCCCATCAACTCTAACATTTATTTATTTATTTCATTTATTTTTATGCACTAGATTTTTGCCCTGCCTTTATTACTTTATGAATAATGCCAGAAGACCATACCCCTTCCATTTATTTTTTTTTTTTGTCTCCCACAATTCTCTGAGGGAGATTGGCCCCAAAGTCACTCAGCTAGCTTTCATGCCTATGGCTGGACTAGAACTCAGTGTCCCAATTTTTGCACCAGCATGTTAACCACTACACCAAACTGGCTCTTAATTACTTTTAGTGGGACTAACTAAGAATCAGTCTCTTTTAGATGACTTAAATATTGTCATATTCTCCATCAATCAATCTAAATATCTAAGATTAGATCGATTGATCAATAGATGCTCAATAGTGTCCAGATAGTGGTTCATGCGGTGAACCAACATTTAACTGATTGCCTCCTGTTTGTTTATTGTACTTTTTAAAACTTCCAGTTATTAGAATACCAATAAAGAAATATCCTAGGAAAAAGCAATATAACAAAATTAACACTTGCCTCCTTACATTGTTTCAACTAGAATATATCAAATTAGCTAGATGTTGGGATATCAGATTCAAAGTATGAATCAAAGAAGTTACCAATGAATGTGATGCTTAGATCCATATCTTGTTTTAAAAAAATGTTTGAAATTATCTACTCATGTAATCATCTGACATGCCACTATTTTCATAATTGTTTCCCCTTATTTAGATAGTAGCTTAAAATGCCATGGTAAACAGTATGGTATGGTATTGAGCCACAAATGCAATAGTGCAGGTTAATTCTGTCCACAGTCTGGGGCTTGATCCTGACAGGGCTCTAGATTGACTTAGCCTTCTGTCCTTTCAAGATTGGTCAAATGAGGACCCAGACCGCATGCTGACAATATAAACCATTCAGAGAGGGCTGTAAAGCACTGTGAAGTATATACAATGTATGTAATTCTAAATGCTATTTCCCTTATTTTCCTTCTGAAAGTGTAATATAATGGGTATAGTGGTAAACTTTATTCAATTAGGAGACTCAACAGATTTATTTTGTTTTGATCTCCCAGCACCTGAAGGACTCTTTCTTTAATGAAGAGCCAGAGAAGATTCTTTCCTAATTTGCCTCATTAATATAGAAAAAGCAGGGTGTGTCCCTACTTCTCTTAGCCAGGATGTGGATGGTATTTTAAATTTGATGCAGCCATTTTTCTACCTTCCACATGCTATTCTCTGCCTCTAAAATAGCCAATGAGTCCTGGGCGGCAGCATGTGGTTGGAAAGAGGACAGGGACATAACCACAACCAGGGCAAGATTTTTAAAAACTTTCTGCAATCTGTACAGATTTCATCTACTGTTATTTAAGTAGCAAAAACAAAACACACCCTGATCCCTTACCAATCCTTTCCCCCCCAAAAAACAGGGGTGGGCTTTACTCTAGAAAAGCATTTATATCATGATGTGGTTTCTAACATCTTTTTTTTTTTTTTATCAGAAAGGGTCCAGCAGAGAATAATAATTCACGGGCTTACCTAAGAATCTTCCTTCTCTGTTGCTGCATTTCACCTTGTATTTTTAAAAACCTCTGTAACTTTTCCACAAACTGTTGGGGTCCCTATTTCCCAAGCAATTTATCACAGTACATGCCCAGCCATCATAATATTTCAGTTCCATAGAAGTAGCTCCATAAAATCTTTCACCAAAACCCTTGCTCCTACTTTTCTGTTGTTTTTAATCATTTTCCAGTTCTTGCTCAACTGTGCGAGAGTGCCTCTCTCTTCAGGGAATTATTTTACTGTAAAAACATATTTCACATCTATGCTACCCTACCAATTTTTAAGAGCAACAACATTCACTCAACTACCCATAATTGTTCAGAACTATATGGGTGTGTGTGTGTGTATTAATTTTTTGCATCCTGCTAGCTACCACAGCCAGTAGGGGAAAAAGAGGTGGGTGACCCCAGAGGAGCCTTGTATAGATTTATATAGCCTCTGTGGTAAGACAAAGACCGGTGCAGATTTACTGTAAAGAATCTTCAAATAGGCTTTTTTCAGCATTTATGGAATGTTTTTCCATCCACCCCTTCCACCATCAAGGAGGTTCTAAGAGATGATTCCTTTTCTTCAAGGGAATCCAATAAGAAAACATATTCCACCTCCAAAGGTCAATGTTAATAGCATGAACCAGTAGCTTGTAAGTAGATTATAACTTCAAACATCTTTTAAAAAAGTGAATTCGATTGGGATGAATTCTCCAGTTTTTGCTGGGGGGAAATTCTTACACAATCAACTGAACAACTTTCCTAAAAACACAGTA
Source organism: Hydrophis major (assembly GCA_033807585.1). Lineage (NCBI taxonomy): Eukaryota > Metazoa > Chordata > Lepidosauria > Squamata > Elapidae > Hydrophis > Hydrophis major. The sequence goes on along the minus strand of CM066329.1, from coordinate 293,747,598 downwards.
CATTTCTGTAGTAAATAAATTCCCCTCCACTCTTGCAAATACTCTCTGTACAAGTAATCCTCAATTTACCACAATTTGTTTAGTGACCATTTGAAGTTACAATGCTGCTGAAAAAACTGACTTATGACATGTCCTTGCACTTATGATAATTGCAACATCGTCTTAGACACTATCTGAGCTCTTGGTAACTAGCATGTATTTACAATGATTGCAGTGTCCCAAGGTCATGTGACTGCCATTTGTGAACTTCTCAGCCAGCTTCTGACAAGCAAAGTCACTGGGGGAACCTGGATTCACTTAAAAACCATGTGGTCATCTTTGTGGGAAAAAATATATAAAATCATAGACAGTTACAGGACTCACTTAATAAGTACCTTGCTTAGTGATGGTGGTTCCAGTCTGTTGTATACTTGTTTTGCATACTCGTAATACCGCATTCCTATTGGACAAATACTGCCGCCTAGCGATTGGTAGATAACAACAGTTCTGATTGGCCACCTAAGCGGTGGGAGTTTTAAATAAATGCCATTGGTTGCAAGCCGCGAGCAGCCACTATAAAAGGGGCTGCCGTGGCTTGACTTTAGTTGAAGTTACTAACAGTAAAATAAAGAGCTGAACTCAACTCCGGTCTCGAGTCTACTTTGTTCTGGTGATAGAACACAGTCCAATTGTGATTCTTGGTTGAGCATTACCTGTGATTTGTATAATGTCAAGTCCCACTTGACAGGTTTTCTTTCAGGCTCCTTCCTGAATTAAATTTCCAATCTAGTCCTGGTAGCCTTCCAAACCACCACAGCTAAATCTACTGACCAATTCCATAATAGGTGGAACTTCCAGCTCCTCATGCTCTTCATTTGCCAAGCTGCCAACTCACAATCCAGAACTTTTTTTTTGCACAAAGCTTCTTGCCTTGTCTCCTTTACTTCTTGCTCATGTGTGGCCTTTGCCAACAGGGAGGAAGGGGTGTTCCAGCTGTGTTAGCTCTAAGCACTCGTACTATGTCCTTTTCCTCTCCTGTCTCACCTACTTCATCCTAACCAAAGCTTGCACATATCATATATATTTCAAAGTGTGTGTGTGTGTGTGTGTGTATTTCTGAGCAAAAGCTTTGTCTTGCCCCTAACCAAATCAGCTTATTTTCCCTCCATTTTATCCCTTTTCACTACCTGACCTATTTATGGCTATTTAAACAATAACCTGAAGCCAACAGATCTCATAGGAAAGACAATCCAGTTCTTATTTTCTACATTAGGTATTTTATCCTTTTCTCTTTGCTTATTTTATTTTATTTTATTTTTATTTTTATTTATTTTTTTCCTTTGGGCCTGTACCATCTATACTTCACATACTCAGTGTAAATATATACATTAAATGTATATTCAAAATGATGAAAAGTTTAATAGAACACAGATCATCACATTCTAGAGATTATTGCCTACAACGGGAAGCAGGTAGTCTTTAGGCGACAAGATTATATGATTACTATTGTTATTATTATATCTACAAATGTGCTTACAAAATAGAAAATAAAATGCAATTCATAATTAAAAAAATAATGTTCAACTGCCAGCAATGTCAAAAAGATCAAGATGGCAGTTGCAGAAATGTGATTAAAGCCCAGCTTGATTTTACATATTATACAGAAATACATCAATAGCGGCATAATGACAGGCAACCATACTCTGGAAAAACTTGATTTAAGGGCAATTATATGGAGATGTATTAAAAAACAAAGATGTTCCTATGTCAAGCCTGAATGCTATCCTGGTGATTATGTGACCTTGTGTATGCAGTTTTGTGGATAATGATATAGAAATAGTTTTTGAGATAAACACCCCCTCCCGCAACTTTTAATTTTTCTTATGGGCTGGAATTCCCATTCCAGTTTTAATAAGACATGATCCTTATTCATTTCAGAGCCTTGGTAGCAATTGAAAAGAGAGTTCTATTAGCATATCTTATAATCTAGCCTGTAAACCTGATCTTTTCAGAAAAGTGTGTTCTTGAAAATGCAATGTAATCTAACAACAATTGAATTCCATATTCATATGTCTTCAGGGTTATATGGGGCCAAACTCTAGTCCTGCTTGGCTGCTTCTCTCCCTCCATTATGGCGTTGTGGTGCATTTTCCTCTAGGACTGATGTCTGGAACAGAACCTCTCAGTATAAATCATTCTTTCAGATGCTCAGATGAACGCCTCTGATTTAAATATGTGGAAAAGGGCCACTATTATATTTTTAATTGATAATGTAAGAATTAAGAAGTATCTAGATACCCTTCAATTAAGTCTGACACATCTTTTAAATTTACAGTGATTTGAAAGGGGAGATAATTTGGACTGAACTATATGTTGAGGTCTGTGTTTTCATGTTAGGTTTTCCTGGAAAATATTCAGTATTCTTGAGGTAAACTTATTGATTATTCTCTATAGGTTAAAAGAGCACTCCATTTTTTAAAAAAAATGTATCTGTAGGTTTTCATTTATAGGAAAAATAGTAGCTGCCTGGAAGATTTTCAAAGGGAAACTGTTGAGCATACATAATTGTCCCACACTTCAACCCCATGGCTTACACTAATGTGAGATCACACATTATGTCAACTCTTATGGACAGCTTGATCTTCCTTTAACCTTGTTCCAACCGTTACTGACTTTGGATTTTAGGGGTCTGGTGTAACTTTGATATAATGGGAAAACTAAGTGACTCTAATCAACATATAGATAGCAACATGCAGCAAATGATTGACTAGTCTCATCCAGAAGATTAAAAGAAAAGCAATAAACAAACAGGAGGGTGGAGGGAACCCTCTTAGAAGTCTCCACTGTTTTTCTGAGTCATGCAAATGTCTACACAGAAACATCTACAGTGAGATTACAGAGCCTCACATATAATCAAAACAAAGTTCAGTACAGCAAACAGATAAACTGGAATACCACAGGATTTACGGCTACTTCTAAGAACTCACAATTTTTTTTAATTAATATGGGTTGTTAATGATTAAATAGTTGTTTCTTTCAGTCCCTTATATGCCAGTCCTATTACATTTAAGAGTTTCTGTCCAGAAGCAATACAAATTGGCTTAGGTTAAACATAACAACAAACCATTTCTCAGCCTAAGCAACAACAACAACAACAAAAACCCTGCCACATTTGTGCACATTCCCTCCTCTTTACTTAAAAGGGCAGGAAATTTAAAGCTTCTCAACATGTGTTAAACTACAATGTTTATACTTTTGCCTGGTACAAGTGTGGTTTTTACAAATATTTGAATCCTTATCTGCAATTTATAAGCCACACTTTTCTAAAGTAAATCTGTTGTGAATGAATAAATGTTAAATAAAGTTATCTTGAGCTTGAAGTCAAGTGCAGGGTTCTGGCCCTGCACTTCTGATTGGCTGTTAAATGGCAATATCAGATTGGTCCGTTCAGGAGAATCTGATTGGCCATTAACAGGCCATTCTCATTGGTTAACGGAGCTAGCGCTCCCAGGTGGCTATTGGTTGAATAGTTAATAAGTTGCCTATATAAGGAAGGCTATAGCAGCATCCAGTTTGAGCTGTCACACCATGTAAATAAAGAGTTTGAAGTTCACTGTATTCACCGGCTCGTCTCCATTATTCACACCCATGCTCCACACTTAACACTGGCGACAAGGATGGGATGTGGAGATGTCAGAACTGACTAAAACAACGAAGAAGACAACCGAGCACATGGCTGAAATGCACAACGGCAGAACCATGTCCGGCAGTGTAGTACCACCCGCTCCGTTCGACCCAGCGCAAGAAGCCTGGGAGTCCTACATGGATCATTTCCAAATGTTCTTGGAAACAAATAATCTGAAGGATGCCACAACCGGGAAGAAACGGGCGGTATTCCTAACGCATTGTGGGCCAACCGTATTCAAGATGGCCAAGGCACTAGCAAAACCGGCTGAAGTGAGGGCTATGGACTGGGACGTCCTCGAACCTCTACTAAGGGCCCACTATGCACTGACCGTACCAACGCTCTTAAGGCGGCACGAGTTCTACCAAAGAAACCAGTGGAAAGGAGAGAGCATTGCCGATTTCGTTGCAGACCTCCGAAACTTGGGAGGCTTCTGCGATTTCGCAGACCTGGAAGAGGCTTTGAGAGACCAAGTAGTTCTGGGATTAGATGTGCTAAACGTACAGAGCAAGATAATGGCAAAGGGCGACATTAGCCTTGCCAATGCCATCGCTGATGCTTTGGCAGCGGAAGCAACCAGGAAGTCAGCTGCTTAACTGCGCCAAAACCGCACACCGACACACCAACCAGCCTGCGAACTTTCACCTAAGTCAGAAGGACAGCTTCCGATGGCCCACCATGAGGACCTCTCTTCGTCGTCAGACAGTGACGAAGAAGAGGTCCATCGACTGCGGTCCAATCGGGACCATTACCCGAAGTCCCAGCAACCATGCGCTGGCTGTGGGGCCAACCATTACTGGTCCGATTGCAAATTCTGCGACGCACTCTGCCATGAATGTGGGAAACAAGGACATATCGGACGAGTCTGCAGTAGTCTCCTAGGACCCAGCCAGACCTCGAAGGGGGCCAACTATTGCCAATCGACAGGAAACCATCCTGTAAGGCGAGAACCAGAAAACCACTTCTACAGAAACTGACCCATGAATCGCTTAACGAGGCGAGAAGAGGCTCACCAAACTATCACTATCGGTCACGCCTCTTCATTGGATGCCAAGAAAATCTGAATTATATGGCCATCGAAAATCAGCCTTGTCAAATGGAAGTCGACTCGGGATTGTCTCTTTCGATGGTTTCCTGGAAGTCCCTCAAGCAATTCATCCCTACTATCTGGCACCAAGACCTTCAATTCCAAAGACTCGTACTTAAAGATTATCAGGGGAACAGGATTCCAGTCGTGGGATCCAGTCGAGTCTGGGTTTCGTTCAAAAACCGCACAGAGTACTTACCCCTGACTGTGATCAACAAGGACCGGCCTAGCCTGTTAGGCCTCCAATGGTTTGCACCACTTGGCATTGAAGTGGCAGGCATTAACCGAATTGACGGCAGTGACTGGGAGGAGGACCTCGCCCATGAATTCAGGGACGTCTTCGCGGAAAAGCTAGGCGAGTACAAGGGGATCCTGATATCCTTTAGCCTTAATCCAAAAATAGCTCCCATCCGCCTTAAGCCTCATCGAGTTCTGCTCGCACTAAAACCGAAAATCGACGAACAGCTTGATAAATTGATAGCCCAGGGAGTGTTAAAGCCAACTGATCACTCTACCTTGGAGACCCCAATCGTAACCCCAATTAAGCCAGATGGCTCAATTAGAATTTGTGGGGACTACCGAGCCACCCTGAACCATGCCCTGCAGCAAAACCCATATCTGGTGCCAATGGTGCAACACCTCCTCCATTCCCTGGGGGGTGGAAAAGTGTTCGCTAAACTAGACTTAGCTCAGGCTTATCAGCAACTGCCGGTTGATGAAAAACGGCACAGGCACAGACAATCGTAATGCACCGAGGTGCCTTTAAATGTACGCGGCTCCAATTCGGAGTGAGTGTAGCCCTAGGGATCTTTCAGAGCCTAATGGAAAGACTCTTACAAGGGATTAAAGGTGTAGCCCCCTACTTTGACGATGTGTTAATTGCTGCCCCCACTCCAAAAATTTTACGGGATCGTCTAAAACTGGTTCTCCAAAAATTCCAAGATGCAGACCTTAAGGTGAAGAAAAATAAGTGTAAGCTGTATGTTAGGGATAACATTGTTTACCCTAACTGGTTTAGGTAAAATAATAAATATGTTATCATAGTTTGTTAGTTAAAGTGTCTGTAACTTTAACTGTAAGAATGTAATTAAGGGAGTGGTTGTAAAAAGCACCATGAAAGAAGCAAGGCACTGCAGCTTGCTCTCTCTGGCTTGATGATCCCTAATTACTGGATTCAAGACTGCGTTTTTCCCTACTGGAATGGGCGAGAGTTAAAGGACTGATTTATTGTAAGTGAACTGACATTGGATATTCTACACGGACTTTGCTAACTGAATATCCTTGAATGGACTGACTAAAATGATACATGACTAATGGATTGTTATTTTGACTATGCTATAAACTCTAAATGGAATAAACTATATTTTGATAGCACAAGCATATCTGTTATTTTTACTGTATGTTAACAAACATACAAACTTATTTCACTCATTTATCTGTGTGCCTATCTGATTAACGCTGCACATTCTGTTTAGCTTGTCTCCTTAATCCTGGTTGGGGAACACAGGCTTAACACTGGTTTTGGGCCCAGGCTTAACACTGGTTATGGGCCCAGAGGCTGCAAAGTCAGTTTAACTAGGATAAAACAGATTTATGTAAAAAGTGAGAGTTTGTGTTATTATACATTACAGTAAACAGACAGCTGTGTTTTATTAATTATAGTTTTATATCTATATAAGAAAACATGGCACAAGTCAATTTACAAAGTTTGTCCCTTATATCCAAGCTGGATGGAACAAACTATGTATCATGGTCTATGAAATGTAGTCTACTTCTATGAAGAGAAGGTCTGTGGAACATAATAGAAAACCCACCAAACGTAGAGGAATGGGATCCAGAGATTGAGGAAGATAGACAAAAGATAAAAGAATTTAAACAGAAGAATGAACAAGCTATTTGCATAATAGGACTAACATTAACTGACCAGCAATTTGTTCATATCCACGGAGAGCAAACAGCTGTTGGGTGTTGGCAGAAGCTGAAGAGGATTTATGTCCGAGATAATGTTGGTGCTCACATAAATCTAACACGGAAGCTTTTCAGGACGCATCTCCAAACGAATGGTGATATGCTGAGTCATTTGAATTCTATAAAAAGCATTTTTCAAGAACTGCATGAGAAAGAGCTTATTTTCTCTGAACTACACCAAGTCTACATAATTCTATCATCACTAGACGTAAATTATGATAACTACATCACTTCCCTTGAAGTTTTGCCTAAGGAAAGTTTAACTTTAACTGATATAACTGGCAGATTGATTGAAGAGGCAAGAAGAAGACTTGAAAAAGATCAGTTAAGGAGGGAGCAACCTCAAAAAGAAGATAATGAATCTCCTACTGCATACGCAATTAAAAAGTGTTTTAATTGTGGAGGAAGAGGACATTTGGCAAGATTTTGTAAAAAAGCAAAGCGCCAGAATGCTGGCCAGAATACTAAAAGTTATCAAAATAAAAATAAAAATTTAGAGTTAGCCATGTATATTAACGGAGCTGTAAAAAATAATTTATGGGTGGTTGACAGTTGAGGATCCCACTGTATAACAAATGATAACAGAAATTTCATTAAAATGTCCAAGAGTACACAGCAGATATCGTTAGCCAATGGCTGGAAACTGAAAGCTAAAGGTCAAGGTATAGCATATTGTTCTTTCATAAAAGAGAATATAAAAATGTTATATGTACAACAACTTAAGTTTAATTTAATTTCAGTTAAAATTTTGGTTAAACTAGGATATGTAGTTAGATTTAGGGGAGATAACTGCATAATTGAAAAAGAAGATAAGAAAATTACTGCATCTTTAAGAGGTGAATTATATGTGTTAAATGATAATGGTTTAGAGGTGGCTAATACAGTTTATGAAAATAAGAAACCTCATGATGAATGTATTCACTTGTTACACCGACGGCTAGGGCATTTAAATTTTAAAATGCTTAAGAAAACTGTTCAATTATCTAAAGGAATAAGTTTAAAACCTTGTAATAAGTATTTGCAATGTTATGCTTGTAACCAAAGCAAAAGCAGGGTCATACCGGCTAATAGAGTTGATGGATTTACTACCAAAGAGCCTTTAGAAGTAGTATTTGCCGATTTAATAGGTCCGAAAAAATCAAGTGTAGGAGGTGCTTGATACATACTAAGTATAATGGACCACTATTCTAGATATGGGTTTTGCTTTTTAATGAAGAGCAAAACTGAAACGTATCTAAATCTCTTTAATTGGATAAAATTTGCAGAAAGGAAAACTAAAAAGAAATTAGTAACTTTTATAATAGATAATGGTACAGAATTTACAAATAATAAATTCCAGAATAGACTTAGAATGTTAGGTATTCAACATAAAAAGTCTGCACCATATAGGCCACAACATAATGCCTTTATAGAGAGACGAGACCAAACATTACAATCAATGACACGAACTATGATGTCTGATTCAGGATTACCTGACAATTTATGGGGAGAAGCAATAATGTGTGGCAATCATATATTAAATAATGTTGTTAATTCAACAACAGGTGAATTACCATTCACACTGTGGCATGGTACAAAACCTGATTTAAGTTACATGCACACATTTGGAGCACCAGCATGGGTGCATATCCCTTTTCAACTCAGACACAAAGCACAGCACAGAGCTAAAAGATTATTTTTTGTAGGATATGAATCTAATCACAGATCTTATAGATTCTGGGAACCATGTACATCTAGAGTTTACACCAGTGCAAGTGCAAAATTCCTAGAACATGTAGGATGGAATAGATTAGAGCAAGATTTAAATAATAAAGTAATTATTGAACCCTACAAAAGGCAGAAAGAACAAATTAGTTATAAGAAGAGTCCAATTAAAGAAGAAGTCCACGATGAACAAATAGGATCAGAACAAGAGGAAACAGTTGATCAGGAAGAGTTAGATAATCAAGAACAGTTAATAAATGAAAGTCCACCTGTAAGTCCTGTAATACCTAGACGTACTACACGTGTAACTAGACCACCTGATAGGTATCAAGCAAGTATAGTTTGCCAAGTAACTAAAGTTCCAACTAGTGTAGATGAACTTAGGATGTATCCTGCTAAGGATCAGGAGAATTGGCAAAAGGCAATGGAAAAAGAACTAAATTCATTAAAGGTAATGAAGGTATATGAAGATGCCATATTACCTCCAGGAGAAAAATCCATTGGGTGCAAATGGATATTTAAAGTAAAAACTGGAAATGATGGGACTGTTTCCCATAAAGCTAGGTTGGTAGCTCAAGGATTTAATCAAACTGCATCTGATTACGATGAAGTTTTTGCACCAAGTCTTAAAGCAACATCTTTGAGAGCAGCATTAGTATGGGCAGCTAAGAAAAACTATGTCATTAACCATTTAGATGTAGAAACTGCTTATTTGCATGCACCTTTGCAGCACACTATATATTTGAAAAATTGTTATAAAAGACAATAAAGTAAATAGTAATGATTGTTGGAAACTCAAAAAGAGTCTTTACGGATTGAAACAATCTGGCTTTGAGTGGAACCAATATATTGTGAAAGAATTAAACAATATAGGTTTTAAATCTGGTTTAGCAGATCCATGTGTGTTTAAAAGAGAAAATAATGGAATGGTGTTATTATTGTTATTATTTACAGATGATATTGCTTTGATAACTAAGACTAATAATGAAGCTAATGAGATTATATCATTATTAGCCAAAAAGATAAAATTAAAGCATCTAGGTGAAATTAAATGAAAGGTGAAATTAGGATTGACAATTAACAAAACAAAAAATGGATTTTAGATATCTCAAGAAGATAAAATTTGCCAATTAATTAAAACGTACAAAATGGAACTTTGTAAACCGGCAAAGACTCCAATGAGTCAGGAAGTTTGCCAAACTGATGATCAAAGTCCCAAATTTGATAAGTCCATATATCAATCTTTGATTGGTAGCTTAGTATATATAAGCAATTGGTCAAGGCCAGATATAGCTTATAGTGTAAATCAGCTGGCACGTTTTAATTCAGATCCACATCAATGTCATTGGCAATCATTAAAGAGAATGTTAAGATATCTTAAAGGAACAATGAACCATGCATTGTATATAGAACCAAAGGGTGATTTGAGTCTTAGTGCCTATGCAGATGCAAGTTTTGCAACTGACATAAACACTAGAAAATCAACATCTGGGATGGCTATATTATTTGGTAAGACACTAATAGGGTGGAGGTCAATCAGACAACAGCATATTAGCTTGTCCACGATGGGAGCGGAATTTTCATTTCTGTTATTACTATGCAATGACTTAATTCTGTACAAACAGTTATTATTAGATATGAGTGTAACTGTTAAAGATTCCATTATTGTGTTTGAGGACAACCAGGCAGCCATAAAGTTGGCGACTAATATTGCTGTAGAAACTAGATCAAAGCATACTGATTTATGATACTTAAATGTTAGAGAATTTGTAAAGAATGGGCTAATTAAATTGGAATACTGCATGATGGAAGAAAACATTGCAGACCAATTTACAAAAGCTGAAGGAGTAATTAAGTTTAAAGAGAGTTGTAACAAATATGATTTAAAGATGTAAATAGTTATAGTATTATTATTTTCTAAAAGGGGAGAATGTTAGGGATAACATTGTTTACCCTAACTGGTTTAGGTAAAATAATAAATATGTTATCATGGTTTGTTAGTTAAAGTGTCTGTAACTTTAACTGTAAGAATGTAATTAAGGGAGTGGTTGTGAAAGCACCATAAAAGAAGCAAGGCACTGTAGCTTGCTCTCTCTGGCTTGATGATCCCTAATTACTGGATGAAGACTGTGTTTTTCCCTACTGGAACGGGAGAGAGTTAAAGGACTGATTTATTGTAAGTGAACTGACATTGGATATTCTACACGGACTTTGCTAACTGAATATCCTTGAATGGACTGACTAAAATGATACATGACTAATGGATTGCTATTTTGACTATGCTATAAACTCTAAATGGAATAAACTATCTTTTGACAGCACAAGCGTATCTGTTATTTTTACTGTATGTTAACAAACATACAAGCTTATCTCACTCATTTATCTGTGTGCCTATCTGACTAACGCTGCACATTCTGTTTAGCCTGTCTCCTTAACCCTGGTTGGGGAACACAGGCTTAACACTGTGTACAGATCGTGTCGAATTTTTAGGGTACTTAATTGACAGTCAGGGTATTCACCCTACAGATAGCAAATTGAGAGCAATAAAAAACGCTCCCAGACCCCGGAATAAGGCCGACCTCCAGGCGTTTCTAGGCCTCATCAATTTTTATAACGTATTCTTAAAAACGCTCCCAGACCCCGGAATAAGGCCAACCTCCAGGTGTTTCTAGGCCTCATCAATTTTTATAACGTATTCTTGCTGCACAAGGCGACTGTCGCTGAACCTTTACATCGCCTACTGGACAAAAAAGCAAATTGGGTATGGGGTCTTAGAGAAGAGCAGGCATTCCGTAACGTAAAAAAGCTACTGACTTCTGACGCTGTACTAATGCAGTACAATGAAACCTTACCATTAAATATCACGTGTGATGCATCACCTTTCGGAGTGGGCACCATTTTGAGCCACGTATTGCCTAACGGTAGCGAAGCCCCTGTTGCCTATTTTTCAAAGACACTCTCGAAAACTGAGCGAAATTCTAGCCAGATTGATAAAGAAGCCCTTGCAATTGTATCAGCTGTCAAAAGATTTCATGAGTACGAGTACGGCCGGGCCTTTACTATAGTGACTGACCACAAACCTTTGCTGGGAATAATCGCTGGGGATAAGCCAACCCCCTATATATTATCTCCCAGAATGACTCGTTTGTCAGAATTCTTGGCTGCTTATAATTATCAGCTGCAATACCGCCCCGGAAAAGCTATTCCCCACGCCGACGCTTTGGACCGTGCATCGCTTCCAGAGACTATCAACGACCCTGCACCAACAATGACAACATTGCAGATTGAGACATTCATATGCCACCATTAACTGCCCATGATATCGCGAGAGAAACAAAACGCGACCCCACCTTGGCATGAGTCCTTACGTGGGTAGAACGCGGATGGCCATTGGACCAAGTATCAGATGACTTCACACCATTCAAAAGTCGACAAACAGAGTTGTTTTCTCAAAAGGGCTGTATCATCTGGGGCAATAGAGTCGTTATCCCAGAACAACTCCAACCGGCACTACTAAGAACCTTGCACGATGGCCACCCCGGCATCGTGCGCATGAAGGCCCTCACACGGAGCTATGCGTGGTGGCCAGGCATCAACAAACAAATCGAGTCGTGGGTCAAAATTTGTCATAGATGCCAAGAAGTAAGCAATGCTCCACCAAAGGCAATCCCAACCGAATGGGAGACACCGCGGGGACCCTGGTCCCGTATCCTTCTAGATTTTGCTGGGCCAACCAAAGGCCACACCTTGCTAACCGTAGACGCCTACTCGAACTGGCTCGAAATCCACTGAATGAGAAACACAACCACCGAAGTGGTCATCAAAAACTAGAAAGACTGTTTGCAACCCACGGATTACCAGGCATTCTGGTATCCGACAACGGGCCCCAATTTACCACGCTGTCCTTTGAGCAGTACCTGGCGGACCACGGTATCCGACATGCGCTCACTTCACCTGCGCATCCTGCGGCCAACGGTAGGGCCGAGCGCATGGTACAATTCATCAAGAAAATGCTACAGAAAGTGGGCTATGACAACATCGAAGAGAAGATAAACCGAATCCTCTTTTTACAGCATATCATGCCTCACAGCATCACCAACAAAACTCCCGCCGAGCTGTTAATGGGACGAAAGCTTGCTCCCACCTCGACCAGTTACACCCAGCGTACGAACCGGAGAAACCACTCGGATCTAGCGGCCGATGCCGTACCTTCCAGGTAGGCGATTTGGTGTTCGCTAAAAATTTATCGGGCGATCCGCTGTGGGTAGAAGTGACTGTGGTTCGTGTAACCGGCCCAAGATCATACCTTGTACAATGCCCTGACTATAGACTTTGGAAGCGTCATATCAAATCAACTACGATCAAGGCTGCAGTCAGGCAATTCCGAGCTCCCTAATAACCAAACTGACGGGGGAGGGGGAGATACAGAGGAAGATGATTTTCAACTAGCGGAAAACCTTTTTGAAGGAAACGATAGCAGAACAGAAATGCGAGAACAGGAACCAGGGATGGGAGTGAGTTCACCTCAGGGTGACGCTGAAAATTTTGGTGACGACGAAAACGCGAATTCTGAATCAGAGACACCCCTTTCGCCAAACAACGCCCTACCTCAACAAGAGTGCAGCCAAATACCAGGTGCACAGCGAAAATCAAAAAGACTAACAAAAAAACCATCCTACCTCAAGGACTACGTAACCACACCCCGTAAGCAGAACCCGGGGGGAAGGGGTGTTGTGAATGAATAAATGTTAAATAAAGTTATCTTGAGCTTGAAGTCAAGTGCACGGTTCTGGGCCTGCACTTCTGATTGGCTGTTAAATGGCAAGATCAGATTGGTCCGTTCAGGAGAATCTGATTGGCCATTAACAGGCCGTTCTCATTGGTTAACGGAGCTAGCGCTCCCAGGTTGCTATTGGTTGAATAGTTAATAAGTTGCCTATATAAGGAAGGCTATAGCAGCCATCCAGTTTGAGCTGTCACACCATGTAAATAAAGAGTTTGAAGTTCACTGTATTCACCGGCTCGTCTCCATTATTCGCACCCATGCTCCACACTTAACAAAATCAAATACGATATTAGAGATGAGAATATTCAAGGAATGGAAATTTAAATTTCTATGTAACTACATCAATCTAAATTTTTATTTCTGTTCTTCAAATGATGCTTATTAATCAAGCTATGGTTCATTGTCCCATCTAATTGCACTAAACAGAATGGTTAGACTTATCAGCTATGTTTCCCTGGATAGTTTATATAGCTTTTTGTACATATGATTGATTTTGGACTTTCATAGATTCAGATGAAATAATTGTTTATTGACAATTACTTTATCATGGATTATTGTCCAATAATCCTGTATGCACTACTGATTGTATAATGGAATTCCTTATGCTGACCATCTCTATGAAATAAGACAATTAATTGAGCAAGTGAAGCCCAATAACACCCCCGTTGGTGATCTTATTCCCAGTTAGAATTTCAAAAATAACATTGATTATTGGGGTCCAGTTTTTTCAGTACTTTGCATATTTTTTGGCAACACTCATATCCCAGAAGACTGGAATCATAATCAGCAATCATAATCTCAATCCCTCAAAAAAGACAAAAGTAAAATCCAGCCAGCTACCATCTAATCAGTCTGGTGAACATAATCAGCAAAAATCTATGCTAAATGTCTACTTGAGAAATTGTATGGATTGAAGATAATGTTACCCTAAGGACAGACATGATTTAAACAAGGGAAACCTACTATAGCAGGGGAGTTAAACTCACGTCATCATGGCAGCATTACATGACATATTGGGACTTATTGCTGAATTGGGCGTGGGCGTGGCCAGCCCATGAAGCATCTGGTCCATGAGCCAGGAGTTTGACACGCCTGTACTACAGACTAAAAGATTATAGAACAACACCTCGGAGAAGAATATTTTTATTGATCCAAAGGCTTTCTTGATGCAGCTTTTGTAAATCTTAGATCTGTTTGTGATTCCATATTGAGAGAGCTATTATGGAAGAAGTTGCTGCATACCAAGACAACAATTACTTTTAGTGATATATAAATTCTATAGTAATACTCAGAGTTAGACATGGTCCGAAAGGCAGTTAACTAACTCAATCATTACAGCATGGAGAAAGCAAGGATATATCTTTGCTCCATTACTTTTTAAAACTTTTTACATAAACTCAGTTACAGAACAGCTCAGCAAAGCAACTTTTATCCTCCAATGCTAGCTATTACTTTCAATTCTCCTGTATTCTAACATTGTCATTATTCTGTCACTTTCTGTGGTAAGGATGCTAGGAGTTCTTAGAGGCTTTGCTCAATACTGTGAAAAAGAAAAATAGATGATAAAATAGAAGGTTTCATTCAAGTTTTTAAAATTGACCATGGAGATCCTCAGAAGCATCTCAAATGCAGCTTTAAGATTAGAACTAGGAATGTAAAAGATAGAAGCCAAGATTTAGATTGTTATATTTAGCTGTGAGGTGAAACTATTGATTTACTGGACCCGCTTGACATTTCTGGTTAATAGGACTAATTTCCAATATCCCTGGAAAATGTCAGTCATAGAAAAAACTGGAGATCTATGGCTTATCTAATGAGGCAATACAAGGACAGGATACATTTAGGCAAAAAAGATCACTAAAGGAGAGGATCATTTTACACAGGTTGTCAACAACATATTAACTTAGCACCAAGGCAACATAAGTCTTGGAGATAGTTTTTTTTACCACAAAGCAACTGATTATTGTCAAACCCTAATAAACCACAGATATCATGGAACATTTATTCTGGCTAAAATATTCCTTTCAGCAGTCATTAATGGTAAATATAAAGAAATATTTTCTACAAACACATTTGCCCCAGTGACTCCAATGCCATTGTGGATGTACAGCATGCTCTGTTGCATTGTGATTTCTACGTAAACTTACATGATATATCAATTCAGCCCTCATAAAGGGACTTCCAGGAAGAGATGATCGTTGATATGTCTCTGTTATTTATAATGTTGCCATATTTTTCCACATTGACATGAGGTTGAGGCAGCAAACATTATCTAATAAAATTGCATTTCTTTGATACTTTCAGAATTTCATTCCTCTCTTATTCCTTTTTAATCATTATTTCTATGAACAATCTATTATTTTAAGTATATATGTATATATGTGGATATGCTGGTCAAAGATACATTTACCCATCCACCCATCCATCTGTATGCTGATTAACAGAAGTGAAGTTTAGCAATTATGAGTTTAAACTTTAAACTATAGAATTAATAGAATTAGACAGAACCATGTAATACAGTGTCTAACGCTATGCATGTTGGAGGAATTGCACAGTTACTGTGGGGGAAATAGGAAGAGGAAGGAATATTAGGTATCTTCACCATCTTGAGTTATTTATAAAAATAATGAAGAGAAATAAATAAACATCCACCCTCTACTTCAATACAGTTATAAATGAAGCTCATGCCACACTAAGTAATTGAAACATGTCAATTTTCCATAGTTTTATCTCAGAGGACTATTTTCCAGTCCCTTAATCCTTGTTCCTCATCCCAAAACTCATTTCAGTTTGTCTGAATGCTTCAAGTATAGTCTCTAAAGCCTAGCATATTTCTCTGACTATACAAAGCTTCAAATAATGATTCATTTTGAAGAAAATTAGTCAATCCCTTTGAATTGAATCCTTGAATCATGTCTTCAAACCAAGAGATTGAATCAAATATGATGATGTCAAAATGATACTAATTAAGTCACGAAGTCTCAAATGCTATTTTAGCTTACTTTCCTTATAAAGATAAAACAAACAGTTGAGGGTTGAATGGTATGATGGGCTCTTTGATACTTATTTAGTCATTGGCTAATAAGTTTTGTGTCCTCTGAAATCCTTCCCATAAAAGTGTGCTGTTCATCTCTTAGTGTGTCTGATGTTTTTTTCTTATACTTTATTCAGTCAACTTTATTATGAGTATAAAATAGACCATGTGAATATTGTGGTTGCTGTGAGCTATTTACATCATTGTCTTTGATGTACATAGTGTGTAATAGTGGCAATAAAGTTCCCAATTTTTTAAAAATAAAGTTGCATAAGCAGTTTAAAATGCTTTAATTCCAAGAGTATTTTAAATCTCAAATTGTATTGTATTTCAATGTCAGACTTAAACTGAATCATGCCAGACTTAAACTGAATCAGGCTAAATCTTGGATGGTTAATACAGATCAGTTATTCTGAAATATTTTTCTGAAAAGGGAATAGGATTCATATTATCTACTAAGGAAGCAACCCAGAGGTGGTATTCAGCAGGTTCTGACCAGTTCTGGAGAACTGGTAGTGGAAATTTTGAGTAGTTCAGAGAACCGGTAGATACCACCTCTGACTGGCCCTGCCCCCATCTATTCTCTGCCTCCTGAGTCCCAGCTGATCATCTGGTCTTCTTTTGTTGCCCTGCACAGGAGAACGGAGCTGGAAAGCAGGTTAGTGGGGTGGGGAGGGAATGGTGAATTTACAGTATTCGTACTCCAGGAGAAGGGAGGGAATGGAAATTTTACAGTATATCCGTCCCCTGCCATGCCCACCAAGCCACACCCACATAACCAGTAGTAAAAAGTTTTGAATCCCACCACAGGAGCAACCCAATCACAATAACCTGAATTAATTTTGTTAACAAATTTATCCCAGTTTCTGATAAACGCATTATTTCTAATTCCACAGATACTTCTTTTTCCTGTTTTTGATAATATTTGTTCTCCTTCAGTCATCATTATCTGTATTCCAAGATCCAATAATGGATAGATACTAGGACTAATTATCTTTTTTTTCCCCCTGCTGTAAGATATAGTTCAGTTGAGTAAAGACATTTGAATTCATTCATGTAGCAGACTTCAACTATATCTCTATTCAACTTTCACTGCAATTCTGATGCCGCTTTTCACATTTATCATGAGAAACCCTTCTCTTATTGGAAAAGACTGGCCCAAAAT
This sequence comes from Hydrophis major, assembly GCA_033807585.1. Classification (NCBI taxonomy): domain Eukaryota; kingdom Metazoa; phylum Chordata; class Lepidosauria; order Squamata; family Elapidae; genus Hydrophis; species Hydrophis major. Next base: position 293,730,190 of record CM066329.1, on the reverse strand, counting down.
AAGAATGAAGTTCTGTTTTTTTTTTTTAAATTAGTGATCTCATTTAGCAGCTGGTATACTGCTCCATTTATATTTATGGCATAGAAATATTGCTACATGCCATGCTTTTATCAACAATTGTTTCTATTAGGATTGTAAGATCATATTCCAATTGACTGTAAGATCTTAATGAACCTGAAAAAATCATGATATACCTGCAGATAACATGCATATGATTACTAGCATAAGTTCACTGAACATATAATGGGAACTTTCTGGTGTTTTTCTGTTCTTGTTGAGTCTTCTGGACCAGTTGGGTGATATAGCTGTCTTCCTCAGGAACCTCTGTTGTGTTTAAAGCTTTGAGTGTAACTATACAAATTTATGATCCATTTAAATTAATAAACTGTGCAATTCTGTTGTTTTCTTAACTGCAGTTGAATTATTTATATAAAAAGGGAAAAATTGCCAAGCATTTTAAATCTTATCTTTTAAAATGCTTTTATTTTACAAGTCTGTCCTTGTTTGCAAGGGAAGAATTCTGCTCAGATAAATGAAAATTACTTCAATGATTATTATAATGATAATCAATGTAGATATTTCTAACATGCAACTTCTCACACTATGTTGGTATTGTTCTGTACTGTAATTAGCATTCTTGTAAGTAACTGTTCTGATTGGCTAAGGCGCGCGGCTATGCGATTGGCCGAGCGAGCCACACTGATTGGCCCGCAATGAATCCCCCGTGATTGGAAGAAACCGATTGCGGGAGATTCAAAGTGGTGTCATTGGCCGCGGCTCGGCCGGAGAATTCAATAAAAGCCACCGCATATCCTAGCCAAAGCAAGCCGATCTGGAAACTGAATAAAGAGCTGAAACTGGTCACTGCCTCCTGAATTTTCTTCCAGCCGGCGATATAACACTGGCGACAAAGGTGGGATCGTGGAACTGATATCCACTGAGCACGTGGCACCGAGAAACGAGATCATCGAGATGGCCAGCATCGCACCACCCGCACTCTTTAACCAAGCTACTGAGGACTGGGAATCGTACATTGGCCGGTTCCTAATGTTCCTAGAGAGTAGCAACCTCAAGGAAGCAAACAGGCAGAAAAAAAGGGCCGTTTTCCTGACATACTGCGGGCCCACAGTGTTTAAAATGGTGAAAGCCCTGTGAAACCCGAGGACATGAAGACGATGGACTGGGCCAACCTCGAACCGCTGCTACGAAGCCACTATGCCCCCGCCGTGCCCACTCTCATCAGGCGGCACGATTTCTACCGGTGAGACCAGAAACCAGGTGAGAGCATCAGCAATTTCATAGCAGACCTGCAGAACCTGGGAGGCATGTGCAGCTTGACGGACATGGACGAGGCATTACAAGATCACATCGTCCTCGGGCTCAGGGACCCGGTCCTACAAAGCCGGCTGATGGCAAAGGGCGACATCTCCCTCACTGACGCCCTTGCCGAGGCCACCGCAGCCGAAGCGACCCGAAAATCAGCAGCCTGAATGCGGAGACCTGATGCCGGGAACCGAGACACCACCTCCGAAGAGACCCCAATGGCCGAAATGCACCCTGAAGCAAGCCATCGAGAGATCACCACCACCCACCATGGCGACCTCGACTCCGCTTCTGACACCGTGGACGAGGAGGAGGACATCCATCGACTCCAAACGGAGCGAGACCGGCACGAACGGCAGAGTCGTAAGTCGGGACTCCAATGTGCTGGGTGCGGAGGTGACCATTCTCGATCGGAGTGCCGGTTTTTCAACGTGATCTGCTGGCAATGCGACAAGAGAGGTCACATCGCCCGAGTCTGCCACCTCAAGGAAGCGTACAGCCCCCGACGACGCGACAACAGCGGGAGGAGACGGGACGGCACCCCCCCAGAATGAGGGACCACCAAACCAAGAGCCACTGGAACTGGGACGGATGAGGCCGACAGAACGGCGAGAACTGACAGAGAGAGGAGACCCACCAGACGGTCGTCATCGGCCACTCATTGAGCACAGATGCCCGAAAGGTATACGTGGAAGTGGGCATCGAGGGCAGGCTATGCAAGATGGAGGTGGACTCTGGGTCCTACCTCTCCATGGTTGCATGGTGGGAAATCAAGCACCTGGTGCCCACCATCAACAAGAGATGTTTGGAAAGCCAGAAGTTAATCCTAAAGGACTACCAGGGGAACCGCATCCCCGTAGTCGGAACAGGACACTTCAAGGGGCGCACAGCAAGGCTTCCCCTGATCGTTGTGGACAGAGACCAACCCAGCCTTCTGGGACTGCAGTGGTTCGTGCCGCTTGGGATTGAAGTAACGAGTATCGACCACATCGCAGAGGCAAACTGGGAGGAGCAACTTGCAAGGGACTTCCAGGAAGTGTTCGACGGCACCCTAGGCAAGTACCGAGGGCCCAGTCTAGACCCCAGAATTCCCCCAATACGTTTAAAACCGCAGCAAGTACCTTTCGCACTCAGACCCAAGATCAATGAGCAGATAGACAAGCTCATCAAACAGGGAGTCCTAGACCCAACCGATCACGCCTGGTGGGAGACCCCCAAAATCACCCCCGTCAAGCCCGATGGGTCGGTGAGAATTTGTGGGGACTATAAGGCCACCCTAAATTGTGCCTTACAGCAAAGCATTTACCCCGTCCCAGTAGTACATCATCTCCTGCATTCACTGGGGGGAGGCAAGGTTTTCATGAAGCTCGACCTGGCGCAAGTCTACCAACAGCTACCAGTCGATGCGGAAACCGCAGAAGCACAGACTATAGTAACCCACTGGGGGGCTTTTCGCTGCAAGAGACTCCAGTTTGGAGTCAGCGTGGCCCCAGGAATTTTCCAGAGTCTCATGGAGAGACTACTGCAAGGGATCAAGGGGGTGGTTCCTTATTTCGATGATGTACTGGTGTCAGCAGCTAATCAAAAACAAATGGAGGGTCGCCTAAGGGAGGTACTGCAAAAATTCAAAGACGCGGGGCTAAAAGTCAAAAAAGAAAAATGCCAATTGCACACCAAGAGGGTCGAATTCCTAGGGTACCTTTTAGACCAGCACGGAATTCACCCAACCAAAAAAAAGATCAGAGCAATCATGGAAGCACCCAGGCTGAGGAATAAAACTGAGCTGCAGGCATTTCTAGGACTGCTTAATTTCTATAATGTGTTCCTGCCCCAGAAGGCGACCGCGGTGGAACCATTGCATAGACTCTTGGACAAAGTGGCCACCTGGAACTGGGGGAAACGTGAGGAAGCTGCATTCAACAAAACCAAGGACCTGCTCACTTCGGATGCCGTCCTCATCCAGTACAACGAGACCCTACCCCTAACAATCACATGCGACGCATCACCGTTCGGCGTCGGAGCCGTCCTCAGCCACACACCCCTGATGGAAAAGAAGCACCCATCGCCTTCTTTTCAAGGACCCTCTCCAAGCCAGAAAGAAATTACAGTCACCTGGACAAAGAGGCCCTGGCAATCATCGCCGCTGTGAAGAAATTCCACGAGTACCTCTACGGCAGGACTTTCACCATCATCACCGATCACAAGCCACTGCTGGGAATCCTGGCAGGGAACAGGGCTACCCCGAACATTCTATCTCCAAGAATGACAAGGTGGTCTGAATTCCTTGCTGCTTATAACTACCGGCTATCACACCGACCCGGTAAGACAATCACCCACGCAGACGCCCTGAGCCGCACACCACTGCCTGATCTGGACACTGACCCAGTACCCACAACGTCCACCCTTAGCATAGAGACTCTGCCTGATCTTCCCATAACCGCGTCAAACATTGCTCGCGAAACCAATAAAGACAAACGTCTGGTGTGGGTTTTACATTGGGTAGAGAAAGGGTGGCCGGAAAAAGAAGACGACGAGAAATTCAGGACATTTCGGAACTGGCAAACCGAACTGTCATCACAAAAAGGTTGTTTACTATGGGGGGATAGGGTTGTCATCACAGAAAAATTACAAGAAAAAGTTTTAAAACTATTACATGAGGAGCACCCGGGCATTGTAAGGACAAAAGCCTTGGCCAGGAGTTACGCCTAGTGGCCAGGGATGGACAGACAAATCGAGGCTTGGGTGGCAGCATGCAAACCATGGCAGGCAACCAGGCCAAGCCCTCCCTCCGCACCAATCCTAGAATGGGAAACCCCTAGAGGACCATGGTCCAGATTGCACATAGATTTTGCCGGACCTACGAAGGGACACACCTTCCTCATCATGGTAGATGCTTACTCCAACTGCTGGAGGTAAGCAACATGAGAACTACCACCACGGAGGCCGTTACCAAAGAACTCAACAGACTATTCGCAATCCATGACCTCCCAGATGTCATTGTATCAGATAACTGGCCCCAATTTATCTCGCTGGAATTCAAAAAATTCCAAGCGGAACGGGGAATACGGCATGCGCTGACAGCGCCGGCACATCCGGCGGTGAATGGGAGGGCGGAACAAATGGTCCAATTTACAAAAAAAAAAATCCAAAAAATTGAAACCTGGGAAATCCAAGAGAAAATTAATGAAATTCTACTTATACAACACATAACTCCAAACATGACAACCAACAAAAGCCTGGCAGAACTATTGATGGGGAGGAAATTAAGGTCCCCACTTGACAGACTACACCCCACATACAACCCAGAAAACTCGCCCCCGACTCATCTAGCAAACACCGAACATTTACACCGGGTGACGCAGTTTACGCGAAAAACCTCACTGGGGACCACTCTGGGTACCAGCAACCATAACCCAAGTGACAGGTTCCCGTTTGTACCGGCTACAGACAACCGATGGACGAGCATGGAAAAGATACATCGATCAGCTAAGATCGAGAACCCACACGAGAAAGACAACCGACATGCACACGGAGGAAGAAACCACAGGGGGAAGGGAAAACCCGGATACCAGCCAAGAGGGGAGGGAAAATCCAGAAAATAACCACCCCCCTACAAGAAAGAAACCAACAATACTCACCAGCAGAACCACCGACAGACGACCAACTCGAAGCCTCGCCCGGAAGGAACAGCCAAGCAAGTTCAACCAGCCCGGAAAGACCAGGTGGGAACAGCAGAGCCAGCAGCTCAATCAACCCAAGTAGACCAGGAGGGAGCTGTGGCGGATGGCCCGGCCTACCCTTCCAGGTGGTTCCATCGATGAGGCAAGGAGCAACACAGAAACCAACCGAACTGCTCTAAGACCAGACACCAACTAACCTGCACAGGTCCAGTAGACAAGCGCAGAGCCCCGCCTACTTACGGGACTACGTCACGTAGGACCATACCAAGAGGGGAGGGGTGTTCTGTACTGTAATTAGCATTCTTGTAAGTAACTGTTCTGATTGGCTAAGGCACGTGGCTATGCGATTGGCCGAGCGAGCCACACTGATTGGCCCGCAATGAATCCCCCGCGATTGGAGGAAACCGATCACGGGAGATTCAAAGCGGTGTCATTGGCCGTGACTCGGCAAGAGAATTCAATATAAGCCGCTGCATATCCTAGCCAAAGCAAGCCGATCTGGAAACTGAATAAAGAGCTGAAACTAGTCATTGCCTCCCGAGTTTTCTTCCAGCCGGCGATATAACAGGTATGTTCTAATCATAATCACAATTTGCAATTGGATGTCCTGTGGTTAATTTCTGTTTTTTAAGTTGTTGCATTTGAAATTACATTAACAAATGCACTACATTTTCTGGGAAATCATTAAGAGTGCAGGTAAATGGGAAGCTTTCTTTTTTAGTACAGTACCTCCTTTTTAGAATATATCTTAGCATACAAACAAACTTTGATACATACAAAGACAATTCTACACTTCCGGTTTGTCGGCTTCGCCAGCGGCAGGGTTTCGCGATCCTGCATGATCCCTGCCGCGCTAGCCGTTTTGGTGCCTCCGATCCGGACGGGTTTGGAGGCTAAGGCTGCCTTGCAGAGGCAGCCGAAGATAGGGGGGAGCTGGTGAGGGGTTTGGGGGTGTTGCAGACCCCCTCCCAGCTGGCAAAACCCCCTTTTCTCAAGGCAGTCGAGCGGCAGTCTGTAATGGCCGCCACAAAGAAGCTGGCAGCTGGGTAAGACTGAGCAGGAGGAAGAGGGGAGAAAGTTTACAAGAGAAAGTTTTTTGGCTGATCCAGGACTTTAAGAGACGTTTAATCCTGAGAACTATGACTTTTTGAAAAATACTTTGTTTCCAGAGGAGGATTTCAAGCGGCAAAATTGAGGTGCTGAAAGAAAAGTTTACTCTCCTTCCCTATGAAATCAACAAATGGCCATTGAGAAACCTGTTGTTTTTTATAAAAGGTAAAAACTTGGCTTCTTGTTATAAGTGGGAAGGGAGAGGACAAAAAAAAATATTAAAATCTTGTTGGAGGAGATGCCTTGAAGATCTTGAGTCTAGAAATTGATTGCAACAAAGCTGTAAAATACAGATTGGGCTTTTTTTCTTTTCCCTTTTACTGATACCACCCCAGGAAGAGAAAGCAAGAACTTTGTGCATTGTTTGGATTGATTGATGTCTCTGGGACTTTGAGGAATTGTTTTAACTTTTGAAACATTTTGGTTGCTCTAAGAAGAACAAAGAATGGCTTTATCTGATGATGAACTTAGAAAGGAATATCAAGAAAATAAGGGCGCTGTGAAAGAAGATTTCCTTTCTTTAGAAATGGCGCTTGCTATTTATCAGCAAACACAACAACAGATGGAGGAAATAGAAGGAGAAGAAGAAAAAGAAGAAGAAGACGCCATCTTCAGTGAATCTAAAAAATTAATTAAGAGAGAAAGGAGAAAGAAAGGAAGGAAAATGAAGGACTTGAGATTTAAAAAAACACTTTAGAAAGGAAAAAATAAGATGCAAAACCAACTTAATGTTACTGAGCAATTATTTTTTCTCTTTAAAGGTTAGTAGGTAGAATGTACTAAGTAGAATCAGATTGGGTATCAGGAGTTATTTTAAATATTAATTTAGGGGGAGAATAGAAAGGCGTCATACTCTGATCAGTGATTTCAGGAGAAATTCTTTTATTTTTCTTACTATAGGGAATGAGATAAATGGATAATTTGGAAAGAATGGACAAAAAATACAAATACAATGATTTAAATTAAAATGAATTAAATAAAATAGAAATAAGAAGAATGAAAAGCGGGGAGAAGTTATATAGAAGCTATAGAATGGTAAATAAGATAGGTAATGGTATATAAGATGAGCACGAATTTAATTGAAGTCCATACAAAGAGAGGTAATCTGGGGCCAAACTACTTTCTTAACAGAAGTTTTATATTTTTGTGTATCTATGTTTTGTTTGAGAATTAATAAAACCTCAGAGGAATATTGGATGAGAATAATAGTAATCAAGTCAGAGAGGAATGAAGATGATGACTATAAACTGGATAAATATAGAAAATAATAATAGCAACAATGAAATTGAATACAAAAAGAGAAATAATGAGAAATTTGTTAAGAGATATCTATATGTTTGTATTGAAATGGTGTAAAACAGAATTATGTTGCATAAAATAATATTCTACTTGACTTGTAAAATTAATAATGGAAAGAGGTTTTATGTATTTAATGGTTAATGATGGTTTGTTTGTCTTTAAAATCAATAAAATTTGTTCCAAAAAAAAGAAAGACAATTCTAGACTGGCTTTTTTGTTAATGTGCTGTTTCATGAGGGAACTTTCAGGTGTTCTTTATTGCCACCCATTCTTTTGGAATAAGAAATAACTAGTTTGATGGACTTGATTTACCTTTTTAATGGTACAGTCCGATCCATGATGATTTAAAAGTAAATCTGACTATATTTAAGACAGTTTATTCAAAAAAAAATTAAGACTAGCTTGTGAAACATTCAGCAGATTGCATATCATTAAGATAACTGTATGAAGGGGAACTATAGGGCTAAGAGAAGCCTTCACAGAAAGGCCGCAAAGAACACAGGTGAATCATTTTATGTGCAAAATTAGGATTCAGGCTCAAATCATTTTATACCAAATACAGTATTATGTAAACCATTGAATACTATTATATAAATATAGTGCAGTATTGAAAAAAAAATATAAGGAATCACAGTATTTTTGTGCTAATAAAATAACTGGATAAATTAAATCTGCAGAAAATGAGTATGAGGTTACAAAGAACGCCAATATTTTTGGAAAGATGATTGTATTAGATACATGTTGTGAAAAGTTACTTTAAGAGAGACTATAGAATGAAAGTTGACCTTGGGCCAGTCAGTTTCTCTCAGCCCAAGCCACCTCACAGGGTTGTTGTTGTGGGGGGAACAGGAGAAGAAAGATGTGTTGGATATGTTTGTTGTCTTGAGTTATTTATAAAAACAATAAAGGAAACAAAAAAAGAGATTAAAAAAATAAATGTAGGCAAAGAATCAAGGGAGAAAAATAAGCAAATATATTAGTTTTCCAAAAGCTATTCAGTCTATTCCTGATTCTGTTTTGGATACAAAAATTTTGTCAAGAAATATGGGCATTAATAAAGAGCTAATTTGCATGTCCATAATTTGAATTCTGAATGCAAACATGTAATTTTTCCAGGAAGCACTAAATATTTAGTTTTTATTTGTAATCTTCGCAACAAAAATCCTGACTGTAGTTTTCCCCTGTAGTTTGAAGAAGGAAATTGTAGGTTGTCCAGACTGATGTGGCATGAGCAATTGTTTTGGGTAAAGCTCAGTACACCTTTGTTTTATTAGCTGCACTAGTTTCCAATAGGCTTCTTTTGTACAATTCAGGGTGAACCTATAAATCCCATCATAGCATAAGGCCAGGATATCTGAGAGACTACATTTTCAATTGTGTCTACCTATCCCATCAGGCCTGGTAGGAGGGGCATGCTTTTTTCCATCTCTTAAGGAGTGTTATCTTTTAGTAAGGGGGGGGGGTGTATATTAATCTGATTAATACATGAATGAATAAGCAAATAAAATCTGGTGACAATTTAAGTTTCTGTCTGGCCTTTGGAAGGCCCTTAAGATCTGACAGTTCTTCCAGGCATGGTGGTTAGGAGATTAGCTGAGTTTATGACTTGTTATTAGTATTGGTTGATGGTCTTGACTATCATTTTTGTTTCATACTGCGATCTTTGGATTATGTTGATGCCTTTATCTCTGTTCACCATCCAGATTCCAGAGTCAATTGTGTGAGATGAATCTAAATTGAATAAATAAATAGTTTGTTTCAGATGGGTATAAACTGAATAAATAAAAAAGGAGAGCTGGTGTTATGCTTACAAAATATATTATTTTAAAATGGTTGTAATAATTTCTCTTGTTTTTTTAAAAATGCACTTGGCTTATTTCATATAATTCAGTTTCCCAAATATAACTGTTTATTTGATGTCACTTCATCTAAATCAGGAGGTTCTAACGCTGCATAAGTTGTTTGATAGTTCTTGTTAGATTTTTTTGGGAGGACAAGCCTTTTTTAAAATTGTGCTTTTTGGGTTCTTACAGCAAAATGAGCAAGGCATGATGCAACTGGTGGGAAAGGGCTGTTTATTAGCCCTGTTGTCACAGAGTTGGCACAAGTCAGTTATGTATAATGGTTTCTACAAAATAAATACTTCTATTTTTCATTTGTGTTGCTACCATAAGAAGAGACATATATGAAAATTCATCTGAATGCATTTGTAAATGCTGATTTTGATATAGTTTGATATAGAAAATTGAAAAATAGAAAGTCTATTATAACTCAGTGCTATTATGAAATTTCCCACTGACAGGACTGTAACTTCTAAGTCTGTGTCAGCTATTTTCATTTCTCATATGGCTATGTGAATTATCAATTCATATATATATTTCTTATCTTTTTACTTCTAATTCAGCTTCAGCTGGAAGCAGAAATACATCTGAATACAACTGAATAATTTTTGCTATGGAGTATATGGCAAGGTAACAATACATGAAGTAGAAATCGAAAACAAATTACCAACATTAAATAGATTGAACAATAAAAATATGATTCTTTATTGACCTGTCCCTATATTTATCTTTTTATAGTATTTTTCTACTTTTGGAATTTGTAGCTGTCCATTGCTTAGTACAGATATATATTTTTTCATGCTATCATTATTTACTAAACAAAGTACAGTTAATTAACCATGAGTTATCAAATTGTGTTCTGTTATAGTTAATAATGGTGTTCTCCCTCTATTTTTAAATATTCCTTTTGGTTAAAGTATCACCTATATTATATTCCTGGGAAGGCCACCTGACCAATAAATAAGTTCAATACACAAGATCCAAAACCAAGTATTTTTCTTAATTGCCTAATTTCTACAATGAAACTCATGACATAAATCGTGTCTCTTATTCAGATGCTGATCATATTCAGTTCTATTTAGGTTCAAGTCACTTTAAATTGGGGATTTATGGGTTTTATGCTGTGTATTTTTATTGGTGCAAACAGTCTTGACTCAGTGTGTGAGTTGAACAGCCATGAAAAAGTATTTAATAAAGAAACCTTGGATTACTGGACTGATTCTATATTTTTGGATTTTGTGGTTAGATTGTGCAATCTGCATGGATTACTTTCTCTTTTGCATTCCATGATGATTAATTCCTTTTATTTGGTTTAGTTTGAAACACTATGTGAAAAACTTCAGTTTGAAAATATCACTATAACAAAATAAGAGAACTTGTAAAAAGAGAACTGATTTTCAACTCCATTCAGCAACATAACAAGATTCATCTTTATATCATTTTGCCTGAGGCTGTAGTGACTTGTTTTCTTCTAAAATAAAAAGGACTTTTTATTTTTCTGGAATAGAATTGTAATATTTGGGCTTTGGTAATTCTAAGGTAGCAATGCTCTGCACAACTTTGTGAGAGTAAGGAAAACTGAAAAACAGTAATTTTCCCCCAAATAATGCGCACACAATTGTTCTCCAGTTTGGACAGACAAAGGGTCTTTTATTAAACTTACTTATTGGATGCCATATGTGGTTTGTGTGGTGCCAATGTGCCCAGTATTGTCTCTCTTGTTGTCCACTCAGTTCTTTTTTTAATTATAAAATAATTGTTATTTAACTAACACACAGCAGAGCAAAGCACAGGGTCCACTATTTGCAGTCAAAGGTTTGTATTCCAAGTAGATTCAGGTGCATTCTTAGAAAATAAAATAACAGATGACTTTGGCAATATGCCTAGAATTTTCCCAGGAAAAAAAATACAAAGGTAAACTAGATGATAGAGAAATTCCTGGAAAGCTACAGCAGGCTGCAGAGAGCAAACTTACAGTTCAGATAAATGGATATTGTGTTATTGAAACCTAAAACCATAGCAAAACTTTTATTGGCCTGTCTGTAGCATGTCTTCAAAACCCCAATTCTCTTCACCAGCTCCCCCCAAACATGGAGACATCTGACTAGGTAATACCAAAGGTACTTTTTCATGAGGCAATTGGATTTCTGTTTTTTTTCTTTGAAGACATTTGACATCCCATCCAAGAAGCTTCTTCAGCTCTAACTGGATGGTGGGGAATGGAAGGATTTATAGTCTTGTAGACAGTTGGCCATTTGCATTCTCTTAGCAAGTTGTTAAAGCCACCTGGAGGTTTACTTTTGTCATCAGGGTCACCTGAGTGGTGCAAATGGGTGTGGAGCCTTTCTGGATCTGCTGAAAGGATTGTGTTGTAAACTAGAGATAGGTGACATATCCCTCACCCTCTGTTGAGACAGGGCTGTTCAATTTTGACCTAGATGGCCTCTTTGACCCCTCTTTCAAACCAGCAGTCCTCTCTGTCCAAAATGTGGACCAAAACACAGTCCTTTCAACAGTTCCAAGAAGATTTCCACACCCATTTGCAACACTCAAGTGACCCTGATATTATAGATAAACCTCTAGGTGGCTTTAATGACTTGCTAAAAGAATGAAAATGACTAGCTGTTTGCAAGGAGTGTAAATCCTTCCATTCCCCATCATCCAGTCAAAGCTGAAGAAGCTTCTAGGTCTTCAAAGAAAAAACCAGAAAGTCCATTTGTATCTTTGGGACAACCATGACCTGGATGACTGAGAAACTCCATAGATATCTGACCTGGTACGATTTTTGATAAATTTTTAAGAAGATTGTAAATAAACCACTCATTCAAGTGAGAATACTCATTATTTTTACCTGGTTTAAGAAAACTTTCTATCATTCCAGAAATTTTATAGAATATAGTTACCTTGAAAAATGAAGTCATTGAATCCTATCCTGCATCAATTTTGTAATGTAAAATGGGATTACATTAGGTTACGTGGGAAGATTTCACAAAGCAAAACATTTGCACTGAACATATTGTTGATTCCTGGGACAATATAGCAAAGATCAGGTTTTTTTACAACATGCCAAACCATATTTCTGAAATATAAAAACCCAACTAACATGGCTTCTATAGCAGTGACTCTCCTTTCCACCAGATGGCCTACCAAATCCTTCAACATTCACTACCAATTAGTGGCTTTGAGAAAATGGATCAATGGATAGAAACTGAGGTGTACAAGTGTTAGCACTTCAAGATAGACCAGGCTAATTATGAATGCTAAGACTATTTTCATTGTAAGGTACATTTGAATGTATTTCTTCCTTCCCTCCCTTCTTCCCTGTATCTTCAAGAGAATAAGGGAGGCTCAAGGCTCAGATACCTTCTCAAATTATATTTCTACCCTGGGCTCAAATTTCTTTTGTCTGACAGTTGTTTTGGTTGTGTACAGTGGTGGTATTCAAATTCTTTTACTATTAGTTCTCTGGGCGTGGCTTGGTGGGCGTGGCAGATGAAGGAGACTGTAAAATCTCCAGTCAGAGGTGGTATTTGCCGGTTCTCTGAACCAGGGGTTGCCAACCTTTTGGACCTCAGGGACCACCAAACTCATAATTTTAGATCCCAGGGACCACTAACTGGTTCTGTGGGTGTGGCCTAATTTGTGGGTGTGGCTTGGTGATCATGTGAATATTATAAATATTTATATAAATATTGATTTTTTTTTTTATAAAAAAGATCAACTTTTACCCAAAATCAGGCAAAGCAGGCAGGCAGATTGAGTTGCTCACAGAATCATTCAGAAATTTATCTATCTGCCATTGGCTAGCTCAGGCTGTCACATAAAATTTACTAGCAAGCAAACTCACAAAATTGACTCACAACACACCATGCATGTAAATATTGAATTTTTTATTTAGAAAAAGACCAACTTTTACCCAAAATCAGGGAAAGCAGGCAGACAGATTGAGTTGCTCACAGAATTCTTCAGTGATCTATCTATCTGCCATCGACTAGCTCAGTCTCTCAAATTTGCTTGTCTTGAGTCTGCACTGAATTTGCTTGCAAGCAAACCTTCAGTCCTAAGGGACGTTTGGCTGTGTTTAAAAGTAGAGCAGAAGATCTAAAGACTAGCTAGAAAGCAAGAAATCCAACCATTTCCTGCTTCCTAGCTAATCTAAATCTCCTGGCACAGCAGAACAGATGATGGTCAGAAAAAGAAAAAGTAGAAATTTAACAGGCAAGTTGGCCGGGTAAGGAGTGAGTGGGTGGGGAGGGTTCCTGCGGACCATGTGGGCAGTGCAGCCTTGTGTTTCTGCGCAGCCTGGATTAATTGCTTTGTGGGTGTGCTCTGGGGATGAGATTTCTCTGAGGTCCACCAAAATTTTCTCATGGCTCACCGTTTGGCGACCGCTGCTCTGAACTACTCAAAATTTCTGCTACCAGTTCTTCAGAACTGGTCAGAACCTCTGGTTGTGTCCCTCCCTCCTATTCCTCCAATCATTCCTTCTGCCCATTTAAACAAGTGATAATATATGCCCATTTCATGATCTAGAGTACTGACAATAATGAACAAATTGGCTTGCCTGTTGTAATGCTGAGTCCTATATAGATATAAGAGAATGCCTAAACAGCATTGTCCCAGTGAATTTTATTATTTCAAACTAAATGTGGATATTCTATGAGAAATCTTACATGCATTGACAAAGAAGTGAAGTTTCCAAATATTACCTTACTTATAAGAAATAAGCAAATACTAATATCTAATCACTGAATGAATAAATATTATTTTCCTAAGAGAAAGGAAAAAAGATAAGCAGTTTATATTTACTGGAAAAACTTTTCTTCCCTGTTTTCTGTCTTCTATCAAAGTGCAAAGCCATTAATTTGACTTAATTAATCAATAGGCTACCAGGACAATTCCATATATCAAATGTAACCTTCTGAATGTGCATATTTTAAAGAGAAGAGCTATTTATAGTTTGTTGAGATTAAAGTTTTGTTGAACCCTTTTTTATTACTCTCTGGCAATATTTCTACCAGTTGGATGCATTATTTTTATTACTCTCTGCAGTATTCCTAGCAACTGGATGTATTTTCTCCTCGCAAATAGTGGGACTGTTACGATTTGATGACAGTCTGTTGTTTGTTTCACATTCTGAAGTAGGAAAGAAAGAATTAGTCCTTTTCCGTATCATTGCACCTGTGGCAATAGTATCAGACTAAAATATATTTACAGTGAGATTGCTTTTATAATAGAATAGCAGTCTTTGCTGGATAAGGCAATGTTAGTTTTATTTACCCATTAAACAGAAATCTTCCTGAGTTCTGTAGCAGAATGAAGAAGGAAAAATATTTATTTCAGAGAGATATTATAAGTTCTTAAGCCTCTGCCTTTTTAAAAAATGACGTAATTGTTGTGAATCAATAAAAGTATTTGAATAAAGATTATTAAGAGCTTGAAGTAAAGTGCAGAGTTCTGGCCCTGCACTTCTGATTGGCCGATAATAGCGACATCGGATTGGTCCGTTCAGGAGAATCTGATTGGCTATTAACGAGCCTCTCCCATTGGTTAACGGAGCTAGCGCTCCCCGTGTTTCATTGGTTAAATAGTTAAGAGTTTGCCTATATAAAGGGGGCTGTTGCGGCCATTGAGCTGAGCTGTTTTCACATGTAAATAAAGAGTTTGAAGTCACTGTTCACCGGCTCATCTCCTCCTTTGCGCCCATGCACAGAACTTAACACTGGCGACGAAGGTGGGATGTGGAGACGTCAGAGCTTACTGAACGACGAAGAACTATAACCGAGCACGTGGCTGAAATGCACCAACGGCAGAACCATGTCCGGCGGCGTCATACCACCCGCTCCATTTGACCCGGCACAAGAAGACTGGGACTCATATATGGATCGTTTCCAGATGTTTCTGGAGACCAACAATTTGAAGGATGCCACTACCGGAAAGAAACGGGCAGTATTCCTAACTCATTGCGGGCCGACCGTATTCAAGATGGCCAAGGCACTAGTGAAACTGGCAGAAGTAAAGTCTATGGACTGGGACGTCCTCGAACCCCTGTTGAGGGCCCACTACGCACCGACTGTGCCAATGCTCGTTAGAAGGCATAAATTTTACCAGAGAAGTCAGCGGAAGGGCGAAAGTATTGCTGATTTCATAGCGGATCTCTGGAATCTGGGAGGCCTATGCGAGTTTGCCAACCTAGAAGAAGCTCTAAGAGACCGAATAGTTCTGGGATTAGATGCCCCAGGTACACAGAGTAAGCTGATGGCGAAAGGCGACATTAGCCTTAAAGATGCCATCGCTGAAGCTACTGCAGCAGAAGCAACCAGGAAGTTGGCTGCCCAAACGCGCAGCACCCATGCCCCGCATCGCCAACTCGCTTGCGAAATTTCACCTCAGTCAGAAGGACAGCTTAAAACAGCCCACCATGAGGACCTCGAATCGTCATCAGAAAGCGATGAAGAAGAGGTCCACCGACTTCGGTCCGAACAAGACCAACGCCAGAGATCGCAGTACCAATGCGCTGGTTGTGGAGCAAGCCACCCCCGGTCAGAATGCAAATTCCTCGACGCGCTCTGCCATGCGTGCGGGAAAAGAAGCCATATCGGACGGGTCTGTAGAAGCAAGCTAGGACCCAGCCAGCCCTCCAGGGGGGCTAACTATCGCCAACCGACAGGAAGCCGTCCTGTAAAGCAAGAACCCATGAACCACCAATGGAACAACCACTCCTACAGAAACAAAACCCTAAACCACTCAACAAAGCGAGAAGAGGCTCACCAAACTATCATGATCGGTCACGCCTCATCTCTTGATGCCAAGAAGATCCAAGTGAAAGTGGCCATCAAAAACCAGCCCTGCCTGATGGAAGTTGATTCAGGATCGTCCCTCTCGATGGTTTCCTGGAAGACCCTCAAGCAGCTCATCCCTACTGTCCGGAGGCAAGATCTCAGATTCCAAAGACTCATACTCAAAGATTATCAAGGAAATCGAATTCCGGTCGTTGGATCCAGCCGAGTCCGGGTATCATTTAAGAACTGTACAGCATTCCTACCCCTGACTGTAATCGACAAGGATCGGCCTAGTTTGTTAGACCTCCAATGGTTCGCTCCACTCGGAATTGAAGTAGCTGGCATTCACCGAACCTGCAGCAGCGACTGGGAAGAGGACCTCATCCAAGAATTCCAGGACGTCTTTGCAGAAAAACTAGGCGAGTACAAGGGGACCCCGATATCATTTAACCTCAATCCCAAAATAGCTCCCATCCGCCTTAAGCCTCATCGAGTTCCATTTGCCCTTAAACCAAAGATTGATGAGCAGCTTGATAAATTAATAGCCCAGGGTGTGCTAGAACCAACTGATCATTCTCCCTGGGAATCAATCGTGACACCCATCAAGCCGGATGGATCGATAAGAATTTGTGGGGACTACCGAGCCACCCTGGACCATGCCCTTCAACAAAACGCTTACCCGGTACTGGTGGTGCAACACCTCCTCCATTCCCTGGGGGGCAGAAAAGTCTTCGCTAAACTAGACTTAGCCCAGGCATACCAGCAACTGCCTGTAGACAAAAAAACGGCAGAGACCCAAACGATCGTTACGCACCGAGGTGTGTTTAAATGTAACTGACTCCAGTTCAGAGTGAGCGTAGCCCTGGGAATCTTTCAAAGTTTGATGGAAAGACTATTACAAGGGATAAATGGCATTGTCCCATATTTTGATGATGTGTTAATCGCTGCCCCGACTGGGAAAATACTAAAGGATCACCTGAGGTTGGTTCTCCAGAGATTTAAAGACTCAGGTCTCAAAGTTAAAAAAAACAAGTGTCAATTATGTACAGATCATGTATAATTTTTAGGATATTTAATTGATAGTCAAGGCATTCACCCCACCGATAGCAAACTTAGGGCAATCAAAAACTCCCCAAAACCCCGAAATAAGGCCGACCTCCAGGCTTTTCTGGGCCTTATCAATTTTTATAACGTTTTCCTGCCTCACAAAGCAACCGCAGCCGAACCCCTACATCGTTTGTTGGACAAAAAAGCAACCTGGGTATGGGGACACGGAGAGAAGCAGGCGTTTCGACATGTGAAAAATTTATTGACTTCTGATGCTGTGTTAATGCAGTATAACGAGACTTTGCCTTTAACGATCACGTGTGTTGCATCACCATTCGGAGTGGGTGCCATTTTGAGCCACGTTTTGCCAAACAGTAGTGAAGCCCCTGTTGCCTATTTCTCAAAGATGTTATCAAAAGCAGAATGCAATTACAGTCAAATTGATAAAGAGGCCCTTGCTATTGTGTCTGCTGTTAAGAAATTTCATGAATATGTGTATGGCCGAGCCTTTACTATAGTGACTGACCACAAACCTTTGCTGGGAATAATAGTGGGAGATAGGCCAACACCTTATATATTATCTCCCAGAATGACTTGCTGGTCAGAATTCTTGGCGGCATATAATTACAAGTTGCAACACCGCCCGGGGAAAGCCATTTCCCACGCCGATGCATTGAGCCATGCACCACTTCCGGAGACCATTGATGACCCCGTTCTGATAGTTACAACATTCAGATCGAGACACTTCAAACACCCCCACTAACAGCCCGAGATATAGTGATGGAAACGAAACGCGACTCCATTTTAGCACGAGTCCTCAGTTGGGTCGAGCGTGGATGTCCATTGGACCAGATACCTGATGATTACATCCCATTCAAGAATCGACAAACGGAACTATTTTCACAGAAAGGATGCATTATCTGGGGTGATAGAGTCGTTGTCTAAGAGCGGTTACGACGAGCGATACTAAGAACCTTGCACGATGGCCACCCCGGCATCGTGCGCATGAAAGCCCTCGCATGAAGCTATGCGTGGGGGCCGGATATCGACAAGCAGATCGAGACATGGGTAAAAGCTTGTCACAAATGCCAGGAAGTAAGCAACGCCCCTCCGAAAGCAACCCCGACTGAATGGGAAACACTGAGGGGACCATGGTCCCGTATTCATCTGGACTTTGCGGGACCTACCAAGGGACACACATTTTTATTAACAGTGGATGCCTACTCGAACTGGCTTGAAATCCATGAGATGAGGAATACAACAACCGAATCAGTCATCAGGAAACTAGACAGACTCTTTGCAACACACGGATTACCAGACGTTCTAGTATCCGACAACGGGCCCCAATTTACCACGCTGCCCTTTGAACAGTACCTGGCGGACTGCGGTATTCGCCATGCGCTGACTTCGCCGGCGCATCCTGCAGCCAACGGAAGGGCCGAGCGCATGGTACAATTCGTCAATAAAACCTTGCATAAAATGGACTATGGCGATATAGAAGACAAGATTAACCGGATACTCCTTTTGCAGCATATCACTCCCCACAGTGTCACCAATAAAACTCCCGCTGAGTTATTAATGGGACGGAAGCTCCATTCCCACCTCGACCGTCTGCATCCATCATATGAACCTGAAAAACCACACGGATCCAGCGGGAAATGCCGTAACTTCCAGGTAGGCGACTTGGTTTTCGCTAGGAACTTTTCGGATGATCCGTTGTGAGTCAAGGCAACTGTAGTCCAAGTAACCGGCCCTAGATCGTACCGCGTGAGATGTCGCGACGATAGAATATGGAAGCGCCATATTGATCAGCTGCGTTCAAGGCTACAGTCAGGAATCTCCGAGTCCCCTGACTTCCAAACCGAGGGGGGAGGAGATACCGAGGAAGCTGAATTTGAAACGGCAGAAAGTTTAAGTGAAAATAATGGCCGCTCAGTGGCAACACGTGAAGAAGGATCGGGAATGGGGGTGAGCTCGCCTCGAGGAGATGCCGAGAACATTAGCGGCAATGAAAATTTGAATACAGAACGGGAGGCACCCTCTTCACCAGATAACGTCCTACCCCAACAAGACTGTAGCCAAATACCGGGAGAACAACGTAAATCAAATAGACAATCAAAACAACCTGCCTACCTCAAAGACTACGTGACCGCACCCCTTAAACGGAACCCGGGGGGAAGGGGTGTTGTGAATCAATAAAAGTACTTGAATAAAGATTATTAAGAGCTTGAAGTAAAGTGCAGGGTTCTGGCCCTGCACTTCTGATTGGCCGATAATAGCGACATCGGATTGGTCCGTTCAGGAGAATCTGATTGGCTATTAACGAGCCTCTCCCATTGGTTAACGGAGCTAGCGCTCCCCGTGTTTCATTGGTTAAATAGTTAAGAGTTTGCCTATATAAAGGGGGCCGTTGCGGCCATTGAGCTGAGCTTTTTTCACATGTAAATAAAGAGTTTGAAGTCACTGTTCACCGGCTCGTCTCCTCCTTTGTGCCCATGCACAGAACTTAACAGTAATCATTACTCTTCACCCTAATCAAACAATGTCATATTTTTAGAGTTTTATTTTGTTTAAATGAGTATGCTTTTCAGGATAGAATTGATGCACTAGGAAATAAATATAAGGCATGTAAGACCAAAACCATTTTTTTTTACAAACCAAGAATATATTGTAAACAATTTGCCCATTGCAGTCTACTTTGTTCTAAGTTTAATAGCCATATAGAAGATATAAATAGAGTAGAACAGAAGTACCAAGGGGGATTTTAACAAATTTTAGTAGGAAAAAGTCTTGCTTCAGGATATAGTCAAGTTTTGTCGATATGTTATGAGGGAGCTTTTTCCATCATCCCAAATCTAGCAGAGGAAATAAGAAACACTAATCATTAAGCGGATCAGTTATTGTAGAAATGTGAGAGCAATTTGTTGTTGAGCTATGAGATAACAGGATGCTGGAGGGATAGAATTGAAACTAAGAAGCGAAAGTTAGCTAGGGAAAAGAGACTAAAGGAAGGGGGAAAAGCAGCAAGAATATGTTGTATACTCTACGTAAGTCTTTTATGGATTTCAGGGAAAGAGAAAACTAGCCAGAACAACAAATCAATTCCAGGAAATGTAAAAGAAGAAAGGTCTTTGGGTGGAAAATCATTGCCATAAAATCATGGTCCATTGACAAGGTTGGAAGGGGTCTAACTAATTATGTTGTCCATTCCTTACCCAAGGCAGG
This sequence comes from Hydrophis major, assembly GCA_033807585.1. NCBI lineage: Eukaryota > Metazoa > Chordata > Lepidosauria > Squamata > Elapidae > Hydrophis > Hydrophis major. Next base: position 293,709,883 of record CM066329.1, on the reverse strand, counting down.
TATCTTCTCTCCAGCCTCCTGACAGATAGCCTGATTCTATTTAAATATCTGTAGCAAAGGAGAATGCACCACTGTCAAAGGCATTTTGTTGCACTGTTGAAGCAAACAACGCTCTTTGTTCAAAAAAAAACTTTCCTGGAAACCAAGCTAAATCTTTTTTTCCTATCATTTAAACCTGTTGTTTTGTCCCGTGTCTCTGCCCCATCTTCTACAAACAAACCTTGAAATACTTCATGTTAGCTATGAAGTCTCCCTAAAATCTTGTTTTTTTCATGCTAACCTAACCCAATGTTTTTAAGTGTTCCTTATAAGTGTTTCTTTCTCAGATCTTGATCAATTTCCTCTAGACCTGTCCCAGTTTCTTATGGCCCGTGGTGAGCAGTATGCACACAATGTTTTATTTTTCATTTTCAAAAACAAAAATTAATAATAAAAAATCCACTCTGGTTCTGGGACAGTTGGAAGCAATTTTTCCTAATGTTTATGGGTTGAAATTCCTCTCAGCAGGTTTCTCTCTGCTTTTATTTTGGGTTTCACCTCACAGGAGGGTTAATAGAAGCTCTGATAAAGGGGCAATTTTGATTGTGTCACATTTATTTTGGCTCTAACCTACTGTGTAGTATGTTTGTTTTAAGTCTGTTCGGTTGATATAAGATTTTGAGTATGTGGTCTAGGGAAGAACCTTAACTAGTTTTAGAATTGGAGATGCATTTTCCTGTATATTTCTTTATATTGAGGCCATCACCTATTCTGCAGCTTAAAAATTAAATTGCTACAGTTAACTTAGAAATCAAATTAATCATAGAAATGTTTCTGTTATTCTGGGTATATACCAAAGAAGCAACCCTATAATTTAGCAGTCCTTATTTAACTTCTTGAGTATACAAGTAGGCAAGGAGGGAGACACAAATAAATACACACATGGACATAAATACACAGAAATTAATGTAAGATCACATAATCATGCTTTGCTTCTTGCATTGTTTAAATTTGTTATGTTTCCTAAATTCTTAGCATTTTGTTGTAGTAAAGATCAAGCACAATTTAGGTAAATTGTCAATGTATTATTAGTCAAAAGCACCGTCCTTCCTCTCGTCTGGTCCCCTCTGTTCTGCTCTCCTCTGCTGTCTTCTGCTCTGCACCGTTCTCTCTTCTCCTCTCCTCCCCTTTCCCATCTTCATAAGGCTACAATTTTATGTTTTTCCTTTAAAAGATACATTTTGCAACGAATCTTTCATGGTACCAAATAAAAAGTCATATTTTTCTGTCACAAAATAATCCATGCATATCTATGATGTAATTTTTCTTTACTCTTTAATACCATTGCACACAATTTTGCAGGGTTGGTCCTAAGATTTTGCAGCCTTTTTGCAGATTTAGAAAGGCAGGAAGCAAGCAGAAGCACTTGTGAGATATTCATTTGGAGTTTTTAGTACCCTAATTTAAGACTGGCTCTGCAAATTAAAGAGTCTGCAGAAAAGCTGATACCAAGGTTAAACCATCAGCTGAGTGAAATTATGACACTGGAAGAATGGTAGTAAATGAAATGTTCAGAGTCCCATATCTGGAGCTCAGTCTGATTTTTTTTGCTATGTTATCTTACAGCAGAATGGCTCTATATATTTCCTAGAGCTTGTCTTTCTCAGGAAAGCTAAACTTTTATAGCATGGGGAGATTAAAAAAACTGTGCTTTTCCTGTTTTCTTTAAGACTTTGTTTTTGCTGCTCAGGAGCAATGTTTGATGATGAAAGGGCAGAGTGCCTGAGAGATCCTATGAAGGATGAAACCACAGATATGGAATTCCAAAAGCCGAAGCTGTTGGAAACAACATGTCTAATACATTGCATGCAGTCAGGCTCAAGTAGAGACAAAGAAGTAACTCTCAGAAAAACCAAGGACAAAGTTCAATAAAAGACATGGAAGAATGTAAATTAGTGACCCAGCAGGGGGCAACACTTGGCCAGCAAGAAAAGGAACCCCAGGGCATTTCAAGTTGGATGGGTGAATGAAGCAGGATATCCTTAGAGCTTATCAAAACACACAACTAACTTCATTATTTCACAAAGGGCTTAACTTCATCTGAGACTGGGCTTTATTTCTAAAGCATTTTATTTATTGTTGTGTAACTCTATGACCTTTTTGTGTTTTATATTCTCAATAGCAATCATGTCAGCCAGGAATATAGGGACAAAATTATGACATCCATCTTACCCAGGCTGGGATATTATGCTGACATTACTAGCAGGTGATTCATCCAAAAAAAAAAAAAAAAGCAAAGAAAGCAAGCCAGGATACTAAACTTTATAATGATCCTATAATATGGATTTGGATTCTCAAATCATGTTTTGAAGGCTTAATATAGAATAAATTTAGTAAAATACATGTATAATATATTAAATTTAGTTAAATGAGCCGTAGCCTCAATCACAAAATTTGCTATGTCCAATATTTCTAGAGGTTTCTCTTAGGGTTAGAATTAAATATTCTAAATAGTTTTATCTGTGTTTGAAGTCAGTGAGATCATCAGATTTATTTATGTTCAACTAGCTTAAAAAGACTTTTGTGATCCCTTAGCTACTTCAGATGCATGGTAGCATATTACAACTTAAAAACAATTCAATGGGATTATAAAAAGTTACTTCTGAGTAATTACACTTAGGAATTGTGCTAGAATTAGAACTAGAAGAATCTATAGAGTGACTCATTGGGTGTGTTTCCATTAATCATTCAAGTTTAGTCCAAAGAAATGACCTTTTCCATCAAATTATGATCTGTTCAGAATACTTGGTTTTGTAAAGTACTCAGTCTAACCCCAGGATCATTATTTTATAGGAAATTATATTTGACTGGAAGACTTCTCTGTCTACCAAAGACAGCATAGGCTGCACTGAAAGTCAATAGTGATGCTTTCTTCCTCTTCTATAGAATAGAAGTAGCCAGTGTATATGTTTTAAAAATGTTTAATGTAATATTTGATTTGGTCTCAGTCCTGAAGCAGTGCCCTTTTCTAAACAATAAAAAGTTGAATTGTTACGGTAGTTCTACATGGCTGCTAATATAATACATCTAACATTTTAATGGGCAGAAATAATTTCAATTGGCTTCAGGCCTGGTTATGGAGTGCTACTTTGGTAACCTTGACAGTGTTCTAAGCCAAACAACCTAAAAGCAAGCCGTGTGGTACTATATGACAAAATATGCTCTCATGAAGTAATAGTAACATGTTACAGGCATGTTTACATGGAGAAATGTTCCTGCAATTTCCAATAGTTCAAGATGATGTCAAAGCCAACTTTTTGTTAGACATCACACAAGAATTGATAAAAAAGTTGACTGAAAGCACTAAGATATAATGTGGTTTGTTCATTTTTGATTTAGTTTTATGTCTGAATTTGGTAATTTATTTACTCCTTACAAAGTAATACAGTTTATTTATTTCATATAATACGGAATCATGGAAATGATCCCATATTAACATAAGACATATAATAAAGGCTTAGTAATTTAATACTGTCAGCTAACTCTGAACTTTCCAGAGAATAATGAATATAAGCTGATCTGGAAATGTCTAGCATTATGTAATTTTTATATTTGCCACCACAAATTAATACAATTAAATTAGTATTCTAGGCATGCAGCTAAAATCCATTGATGTGATGAGGAAATTTGATATGAAAAGCAGGCTGCAAACTATTTTTTGCTATACAATACCATGAATCTACTCATTTGTTTCTAGCTTTGTGCTTCAAAGTTTTCAGTTTTGTAGAGGTTACAAGAAGGATTGAAAAACTATTTATGTCTAGAATAATTAACAGCATCTCAGGTGAGCAGAGAAAAGACACACAGACATTGATGTATTAATCACAGAAGCTATGAATTAAAAGTCTGTGTTCGTGCTTAAAAAGGACTAGGAAGAAGCAACAGTTTCACCTTGCAGGAGGAAAAAATGTTGCTGCTTTAGGGAATCTATCCATTAAAGTGAATATTATTCTAAAAGTAGCACCTTTTTCAATCTCATGTGGAAACCTGAAAGGGTGCTTCTTTAATGAACAACAGAAAAACAAAGGACACTGTGCTTAACTGAGGTTCAAAGCACTATTTTTGAAAGTTAATAATAATAATTAATAATTTACTAGTTAATTATGGTTAATGTCACTTATTTTTATTCATAATTTGATATAAGCTCTTTGTCAGTGGAGACTCTACTAGAAGGGACTTTAGTCAGCTTTAGTCACACATTTTTTTAATGGATGGATGGTGATACCATAAGTCAATCTGGAAAGGATGCATGGTGGAATGTAGTCTGGAGTCTTGGGGGGAGGGTTTCTAGATGACAAAGAGACAGCAGAGCTTGGAATGTCTGATAGTCAGGAAGAGGGTGAAGGTGGATCTCCCTAGCAATTCAGAGAGTATATCTATATTTACTACAGATAATTTCCCATATAATAAAGAACTACTCAGAAGTAACTCCACATGTCATTCTTGAGTCTTTGGGCATGACAGAACATGTTCCAGGAATATGTCAAGCAAGTGAAGATGATAGTTGTTGCCATATGATCAGAACCTTTTCCTTTGCACTGATTGCTGATGTCACACTCAAGTATAAGGTGAAACATTGATTAGGGAGATACAACTGCCTTTTTGACTTTTTCGACACTGTTCCTCTCTCATGCCACCAATATCATTGTTATTCTCAGTAACAACAGACATGCCATCTAACCAAGAAAAATCATAGTCAGGATTCATTTGAAGATGTATGATGGAATCCAAATAATGAATTAAATAGGATATCCTTGCTAGAAATTATTGTTAATAATATCAGAAGAGTAAAATCTTGTTATCAAAGTTGAAATGAATTAATATTCTGAAGCCAACATTTAGTAAATTCAAAATATTATTAAACAATGGTGATGCTATTAAAGTATTCGTTTTTATTAAGAACAAGAGGAAATGAAATTCCTTATTAACCCAAGTAGCAGTTCCATAAAATCGCTTGCTTGAAAAGAGTTGTGCTTAAGAATTGTGATTTGGGATTTTGTCATTAAATATTTTTTCTTCACTGATTTAATATGATTCCAGCTGCAGACTGATGGGAACTCATATGCTCTCAGATATAAAAACTTGAAACAAAGTATCTAATGACTGATGTCATGAGATAAATATCAATGTTGTTAAAAGGGAAATCTTTTTCTATATTATGACATTTATTTTCTTTTGGTGTAATAGATGAAAAAAATTACAGGTGGAAATATGATATGTAGCACTTGTAGGGCACATCAAATTTTTCCACGTTTAATTTCCAAACATTAGAGGTGCTCAAAAGTTTGACAGGCCTTGGGGATTGTAAAGATATTTTGGTTACTTTAATATAATTTACATGTGCCTGGTAAGTAACTACATAAATATCATAACTTACAGTATTTGGAATCACACATTTTGTTTGTTTGATTTGTAATGAAACAAACAAAATAACATACACAGCCCCAGAGAATATTAAAATTATATTAGGAAAACGCCTTACAGTATTTGGAATCACACTTTTTGCCAATCTGGCTCAATACTATCTAAGTATTGAGGATAGGAACAGCTTTTCAGATTGGAAATACTGAGAATTAAATTTGGGGCCACTGGCACATAAAATCTGCACTCTGCCACTTAGCTATGATCCTTCTCCATCTTCTGTTCTGGGTAAGAACTAATCAGGATGTGGTTGGTCCATTTGTTTATTACAATGAAAACCCTGTAGGCTGTGGTCAGGTTTTTTTGGGGGGGAGGGAGGAATGCATTTTTCAAATTATTTCTTATCTACCAAGATAAATAGAAAGCACCCAAGAAAAAGCATCCAGCATGAATATATCAAGCAGGATGCATTATCTGCAAAAGCATTTCACTTACAGGCAATCCTACTGGGATTAGATCATTGAAATGGGGAAAAAAATAACTCATTGTCTTTTTTGTGAAATAAACTAATGAAAACTATTATGATCACATCCATTTTTCTTTTGTACTTTTTAAAAGATGTTTTACAATTGAGCATGGAATCATGTCATCCTAGATAATGTTTATAAAACATCTTAGGAGCATAAATGAAATAAATGAAAAAAAGTTAAGTTATTTATCTATGCTCTAGAAAGGTATCAACTGGATCACATTTATACACAGCATTAGTAGAGGTTTAATTCTCCTTAAAGGTCACTAGCATCTGAAAAACTGTATCAGAAATACCAGCCATAGAAATAATCCTACTTTTATTCAGACGGATTCATATTCTGGACTAATGTCAGACTGCATTTGCTACAAAAATTAGAGTTACAACCAAAAAGTATACTGTACTTGATTACAGAGAAAATTGGCAAATATATCCAACAGGGCCTGTACTATGTCTGGCATCCAATTCCATCTCCATATTCTCAGTTTTACATGATGAAGTTATAAAAATAATAATTTAAAATTTTCACAATGCTCCATAAAGGACAGCGTATATATCAGTTATAATGTTGTGTGAAGTTTAGATGGATAAGTATAGGGAGATACATTAACAGTAGAGTTACTCTTAGCAGAAAATGCCAGTTATACACAGCCCACAAGTATTTAATATCAGATCTGAGAAACACAAAGACATGGGAAAGAAATGGTGCATTTGAATTGCAGTGAACATAAGTGGACCTAGGACACTGAACTGCTTAAAGCAGAGTTTCTCAATCTCAGCTGCTTGAAGAAGCACAGACTTCAACTCCCAGAATTCTCCAGCCAGCATATTGAAATCCACACATTTTCAAATGGCTGAGGTTGACCCACACTGACTGTTTGATTGCAAAATTCGCCAAAGAACTAGAATTCAGCTCAAACATATCTTAGTCACCTCAAAACCCACTACTACTTCTTCATTTTCTTGCCTCCAGATACTTTTGGCTTGCTAATTCAATTATTCCTGACAATTGATTATACTTATATGATTAAATGTCAGATAAAATAAGGTGAAGAAGCATCAAGCTTTCTGATTTAGTCCTAATTTGTAAATAAGGGAAAGAGATTATAAAATATAAATTCACTTTACACTGAATTCAGTCCTAAATTCAAATTTATGTACAAAAACATTGATAACAACAGAACAACAGAATAACAGAGTTGGAAGGGACCTTTGAGGTCTTCTAGTCCAGCAGTTGCCAATCAGTGGGCCGTGGCCCACTGGTGGTCTGCAAGAAAATTTTGGTGGGCCACAGAGAAATCTCACCCCCAGAGCACCTCCCCAAAGCAATTAATCCAGGATGCGCAGAAACACAAGGCTGCCCTGCCCACATGGCCCACAAGAACCCTCCTGCCCACTCACTCCTTACCCAGCAAACTTGCCAACTAAATTGCTATTTTTCCTTTTTCCGACCATCAGCTGTTCTGCTGTGTCAGGAGATTTAGATTAGCTAGGAAGCAGGAAATGGTTGGTTCTCTGTAGAACTGCTGCGAGCATCCAGAGAGTGGGAGGTGCTTCAGTCTTTATTTCTCACAGGCTGAGCTGTAATTGAGGAACGCCCTCCTCCTCCACGTGACTCCTCCATGCGTTCCCCCAGTTTTAGCTCAGCCTTTGAGAAAGATAGGCAGCTTTTCTTCTGTTCCTTGGCCGTTTCAGGTGTTGTTGCATTTTAGGTTCAGGTTTGATTTCTTCCTTTCCTCCTTGTCCCTGCGATTGTAGTGTGGTCCCAAATTTATTTACAGAGCGATTTCGCTCTCAGGAGGGAGGTAAGGGGTTTGGAGCCCTTTCGCCTCCCCCTCCTCATTCTTCCTCTGCTGCTCCAAGCGCGCTGGGCTCAGCCGCTTGGCTCCGCGCTATTATTTTAGCGCGCAATTGCGTCTTCCCTCCAGAATGCCTTAGGGGAAGCAGCGCTTCCTCTCCCAGCCCTTTTTCTCTTTTTTTGTGCTTTGAAGTTGCGATTGGGCTGGTGCGTCTCTGAGCTGTGCACTCTGAGCCGGGTGGCCATTTTGGGCACGCCTCGTGGCTGGCGCCATTTTGATTCTTCCAACAAGTAAGGCTATTATTTTTTCGATTTAATTGTGAGCTGCGAGGCCTTTGTAGGCCCTTAGCGGGACCGTCAGGCCACGTGGAGTCCCTGTTTCTACCTGGAGGGCACTGTGACTCTGTGCCCTGTTGTCCCTCTTGGTCAGACATTGTTGGCTTTCTTCTTTTGCCCGCAGCTCACTCAGAGGCGCAGGCACGTACTCCCCATTGTTGTTGGGGGGCTGCCTACAGAGGCCCATTTTGTCTTGTTTTTTTGCATAGTTGCTTGGCCTCAGCGTTCATTTGGTTCATTTGGAATTTAGGTTTTTGCTAGTAGGTTTTTTTGCTATTATTCTCTTGGGTCTGTTTGGTCTTCCTTACTTGGGCCCGACCCACAAATTAATAATAATAATTGTTAGTGTATATATTTAATAGCTTTAGATAGATTTTTCCTTTTTATTACATAGAGTTCAAAAAATAAAAATAAAAATAGATAGATAGTTAGATTAATTAATTACTACTCAGAGAATAAAATTTCTTTCAAAAGGGGGGACGTGACCCAACCTTAGGAAAACCGGCTTGCGTAAGTAGGCCGAACTCCTAGGCGTGCCAACCGCCATTCCTTATTTCAATACCATGGCAGAGACTAATCCTACTGGCTCTTCTCTGAAGGCCAAATCAAAGACGCACTACCTTCACAAAAGGGACAAGGAATCTTCCAGTGCTTCTCAAAGAGATGCTTTATGGCGCCATAAGGCCCTAGAAAGGGAGTTTAACAAGTGGGCTAAAGAGTCACATTCTGTAACACCTGCTTTACCTTCTACCCCCCCCGCCAAGCCAATCCTCTGCCTCCAGGTGTGGTACCGCCACCCAAGGCTGCCATCCCACCCGTATGCCCAAGGCGACCTTCACGTTGCAGGCCTACGTTCTGGAGATCCTACTTCAACCATTATACCTGATAACATTAGAGAATGGATGCAGTCTGCCATCCGTCAAGGAATAGCCAAAGGAATGCAGCAGCTGTCTAGACCGGACTCCCGAGGGAGGACTCCCGAGGTCGAATCTTTATCTGGAAGGTCTCTCTCCGGACCAGCGTCTCAGCATGGTCAGGTACCTCCTCACATGGATGCCCAATTCCCAGAGGGGGAGGATACCCAAGAAGAAGAGGTAGTGGACCTTGAACCGTTCGGGGAGTACGAAGGTTCTGATAGAGGGTCCTTGCAGTATTCTGAACCCTTTCTGGAGGCAGACCCTATGGAGGGAGAAATGTCAGAAGATGAGGGCCTTTTCCCCGAGCAACCTGCTGTTGTGGGTCTTTTTAAACCCCATTTATTTAAGTCCTTATTATTTAAGGCAAGGAACGTTTCAGGTCTGGCCTCGCAGTCTCCCTCTGACCCTCCTCCATCGAACCCAGAAGGTCCAGATGACCTTATGTTCAGACAGCCAGCGGTAGCAGTGGACATTATTCCGCCCCCCCCCAATCTTTTCAGATCTGGTCGCAAAGCAGTTGGCTTCGGTGAGTCCTTCTCCTGCCCCCTCTAGTCAGGACAAGAGGTTGTTTAACCTGGACCTGGATTTCTCTGCTATGTTAGACACACCGGAAGTGGATGATCCAGTTGTAAGACTAGCCTCCTCTTCCAATCCTACCAATGCACTGGAGGCGCTGAAGCTGGAGGGTAGGCGAGCGGAAATGGCACTCACCACTCTGATGCTTGGGCCATCCGGTTGGCCACGGCCGCTTCCTTCTTCACCCGGTCCTCCATCAGGTGGCTCATATAGCTGAAGCAACATATCCCCCCAGCTGACACCAGAGCCCATCAAGATATCGCAAAAATCACGGCAGCGGCAGAATTTGCAGCCGACGCCACTTTTCATTTGGTTAAGTTCTCATCCCGGGCTATATCTTCCCACGTAACTGCCAGACGATTACTTTGGCTTCGGCACTGGCAGGCTGACATTAAAAATAAGTCTAAGTTGGCTTCAGCCCCCATATCAAAGGGGAAATTGTTCGGGCCCGCTCTCGAGCCATTGCTTCTGGAAACTCGAAATAAGAAAAAGTTTCTGCCTTCGCTTTTTGGTAGGCAGGAAACCAAGGGTTCCCAGCCCTTTCGGAAGGGCTCCTTTCGTCCCCCCTTCCAGTCATCATTCACCCCTAGGTTTCAGGGCTCCCCATCATTCTGGTCGTCTTACCAGGACCGGGGTGACTCGGGAGACAGGAGCAGGAGAGGGGGCAGTTACAGAAGGCCCTTTAGGGGTGCCGGGAGCAGGGCGGCCCGCCGACCCAGGTAGGATTGCAGGTTCTCCTCCTATAGGCGGCTGCCTCAGGCATTTTGCCGACAAGTGGGAGGAATCCACCTCAGACACTTGGATCAGAAATTCAGTGCACTTTGGCTTGACCCTGAAGTTTCACACTCCCCCTCCTGAGCATTTCAGGCTTTCACCCATCTCTTGGGATCCTGCTAAGTGGGCCCTTATGGCCTCCACCATCAAACATCTGTCTGATATTAGGGCCATCCAACCTGTATCTCCCTCCCAATGGGGAAGGGGTTTCTATTCCCTTTTATTTTTGGTGCCTAAATATTCCAGGGGTTGGAGACCCATTTTAGATCTTAAGAGGTTAAATCGTTTTATCATACGCCATAAGTTCAAAATGCAGACTCTCCACTCTATTTTACAGGGCATCAGAGAAGGGGACCTCTCCGAGGCTTATCTGCATATCCCCATTCATTCCTCATATTCCAAATATCTCAGGTTTTGTTATAATAATCAGCATTTCCAGTATGTAGCCCTTCCCTTTGGTCTCACCTCGGCTCCGAGATCTTTCACTAAGGTGTTGGCAGCTCTGGCGGCTCGCCTTAGGCAAATTCCTATCCGGATCCACTGTTTCCTTGACGATATCCTGGTTGTATCCCCTTCCCGACATCAGGCCGAGAGTGATACTAGCACTACCCTCTCGGTACTTCAGGCCCACGGCTTCTTAGTGAACTGGGAGAAGAGTCAGCTTAGCCTCTCCACTCGTATAGCCCATCTGGGAGCTGTGATTGACTCTATTGAAGGGAAGGTTTTCCTCTCTCAGGAGAGACTTATTAGTATCCACACAACTATCAGGCGAACTGGGAAAACATCTTTGCTCAATTTATCCAAGCTGCTTGGGAAGCTAGTTTCTTGCATTTCTATTATTCCATGGGCTTACTTGCATTCCAGATCTTTGCAATGGTTCCTCCTGCCGTATCAGCGTTCAGGAAGGAGCACATCAAGGCTCGTGGTGAGGGTCCCTCCAAAGGTCCTCGCCTCCCTCCTATGGTGGACACGACTATCTGTCAACAGAGGACATTTATTCAAGGAGCCTCAAAGGGTCACTCTCATGACAGACGCAAGTCTTTCCGGATGGGGGGCCCACCTGCAGTCTCTCTCAGCACAGGGAGTTTGGACTCCTGCGGAGCGAGGTCGGAGCATCAACTAGTTGGAGCTTCGCGCAGTGTACCTGGCCTTGCAAGCATTCCTTCATCGGGTGAGAGGGCGCCATGTCCTGGTTCTAATGGACAATACTACAACTAAGGACCACATCAATCAGCAAGGGGGCACCCATTCCATCCTTCTCATGAGAGAGGCCAAGTGGCTGTGTCAATGGGCAGAGGCTCATCTTTCGTCCATCAGAGCGGAGCACATTTCTGGAACCTCCAACGTCCAAGCAGACTGGCTGAGCAGGGCAACGCTGGACCAAGCAGAGTGGCGTCTGCACCCACACCTGTTCAGAGAGGCAACAGCCAGGTTTGGCCAGCCCCTAGTAGACCTTTTTGCATCTCCACTCAACGTGCAAACATCAAGGTTCTTCTCCCGTTACCCCTCCAATGGAGCAGAGAATCATGATGCCCTGCGTTGCCCATGGCCTCCCGGGCTTCTGTACACTTCCCTCCGCTTCCGTTGATCCCCAGGGTGATTCGGAAATTGATATCCGAGAGAGCAGAAGTCCTCATGGTGGCACCATATTGGCCCAGGAGGCCGTGGTTTGCGGACCTTCGCAATGTGTCGGTAACTCCACCATGGAGGATCCCGTTAGATCAGATCTCGCTGTCACAGGGCCCACTGCTTCATCCAGAACCACAGTGGCTGCAGTTGGCCGTTTGGAGGTTGAGTGGGAAAGGCTGATTGAGGAGGGCTTGTCAGCCCAGGTCATTAACACCATTTTGGCGGCTAGGAGGCCTTCTACTACTCGCATTTATGATGCGACCTGGAGCAGTTTCTGTAACTAGTGCCACAAATCATTCATCGATCCACGTTCTCCTTCAGTTGCACAGATCCTGGCCTTTTTACAAGACGGCCTAGATGGAGGCTTATCATCTAACACTTTAAGGAGGCAGGTCGCGGCTCTCTCAACGATGGTTGCTGGTGGCCCTTTCAGTCCTCTTTCCTACCATCCTCGAATTAAGGCTTTTCTTAAAGGGGCTTCTAACTTGCGCCCATCAGTGGTGCACAGATACCCGACATGGGACCTTAACAAAGTTCTCCTGGCCTTGACTAGATCTCCCTTTGAGCCTCTCAGAGAGGCGTCACCTCAATTTCTTACATTTAAAACAGTATTTCTTGTGGCTATTACTTCGGCTAGAAGGATATCTGAAATTGCAGCTCTATCCGTGAGAAAGGACCTGTGTATTTTTCATTCTGATCGGGTGGTTCTGAGACCAGACCCAGCCTTTATGCCAAAGATCAATTCAGCATTCCACAGGGCACAGGAGTTGGTCCTGCCTAATTTCTGTCCAATGCCTTTGCGCGAGCAAGAGAGGCAGCGGCACACTCTTGATGTTCGAAGGGTTTTGCGTATTTACATCTCCCATACACAGTCCATCAGGAAAAGAGTCTCTATTTTTGTCCTTTCAGCCGAAGACGCTAGGCTATAAGGTCTCTCCATCCACGGTGGGCCAATGGATTAGGGCTACCATATCCAAGGCCTATTTAGTTCAAGCTCTTCCAGTCCCCAGTGGGGTTACTGCCCACTCCACCAGAAGTGCAGCTACTTCGGCAGCCTGGGCTACTCAGGCTTCTATTCTTGATATTTGCTGGGCGGCCACCTGGGCTTCCCCGTCTCCCTTTATACGACAATATAAGATTGATATTTACGCCTCAGCTGAGGCATCTTTTGGCAGGCGAGTCTTACAGCAAGTGGTGAGAGATCCTGGGGAAATTCCAACCCAGACGGAGTCCCACCCGTAGGACAGACTTGCTTTGGTATGTCCCACTCTCTGAATGCTCGCAGCAATTCTACGGAGAATGGGCGTTGGTTCTTACCTGATATGCCTCTTCTCATGGAACTGTGTAGAGCATCCAGCCCCACCCTGATTGGTCCATCTTGGGGGGGGGGGGATCCTGTTTCGACCAATGTAGTTCAAGTTGTATAATAGTTAAGATTAGAGGGTTGTTGTTGTCCTCTTGTCTTCGTTAAAACTGGGGGAACGCATGGAGGAGTCACGTGGAGGAGGAGGGCATTCCTCAATTACAGCTCAGCCTGTGAGAAGTGAAGACTGAAGCACCTCCCACTCTCTGGATGCTCTACGCAGTTCCACAAGAAGAGGCGTATCAGGTAAGAACCAACACCCAATTTCTTGCTTTCTAGCTACTCTTTAGATCTTCAGCTCTGCTTTTAAGCACAGGCGAACCTCCCTTAGGACTGAAGATTCTATTATTCAGTGCAGACTCACGTCAAGTAAATTTTATGAGACAGACTCAGGTAGCTGATGGCAGATAGATAGAACCAGAGGTGGTATTCAACCAGTTCGCATCTGCTTGGGTGAACCGGTAGCGGTTATTTGGCATGGGTCACCAAACTGGTGGCGACCCCTGGCTGGTCACGCCCCCAACCCAGTTTCCTGGTTGCTCATTTGCAATTGCTCTCCTAGTTTTCCATTCCCCGCGTCCTCTTTCTCCCTGGGGAAAAGGAAGAAAGGCATGGTCGCTGCAAGTATCGCTTTCCCCGTGTGAGTTAAAGTGAATGGAGTGAGAAAGAGTGCAGTCTGACAGACAGGGTGGGGGAATCCACTCCAGCCTTGGAGAAATTTAAAGGAGCTGCTTCCAAAATGCTTCTCTCTCTCTCTCTCTCTCTGTGTGTGTGTGTGTGTGTGTGTATGAGAGAGAGAGAGAGAGAGAGAGAGAGAGAGAGAAAGAAAGAAAGAGGAAGGGAGACAAAGAAAGAAAGAAAATAAGGAGAGAGAGAGATAAAACTCTGTGCTATTATTTTTAATTGTTCCATTATTTCTCATGTGTTAATATTTTACACTGTCCCTACAGCTAGAGTGATTTTTCTGCTTTTCTTTTGCCCAGAGCTACCACATATTTTTCAGTGTTTACATGCATTCAATTTCAATAGTCCAGATCATAAAATACACATGTGTTTAACAAGAGCTGAAAGGGACTTTGGAGGTCTTCTAGTCCAACCCCCAGCTCAGGCAAGAAAACTGAGGATGCCAAACTCTGAGTAGAGATCCTGGGAAAGGTGTCAGAATAACAGAATAACACTTAGAAGGGACCTTGGGGTGAACCCTGTACCATTTCAGAGAAATGGCTGTCCAATCTTTTCTTAAAAACTCCCAGTGATTGAGCACCCAGAACTTCTGGAGACAGGCAGTTCCACTGGCTAATTGTTCTCACTCACAGGAAGTTTCTCCTTAGTTTTAGGTTGCTTCTCTCTGTTCAGTTTCCATCCATTGCTTCTTGTTTGTATTCTACTTCTTGGGAAATACATTGTCCCCCTTTCTTTGTGGCAGCCCCTTAAAAGCCTATCACACTCTTGAGTAAAGCATGTGAGCCATTTCCTCCTTTCAGTGATCCATGAAAGTACATCTGTAGTATGCAGATAATAAAGTCAAAAAAGGTGAACAACATTTTCACAGAACTATAGATAAGTTATGGCTGGGTGACAAGGAATGGCTGGGAGGGGAGGGGCCAGGTGAGGCACCCCTTGATGTGAGTGACATTGAGCTGGCCACACCCACCCAGTCACATGACCACCAAGCCATACCTATCAAATAAGCCACAACCACAGAAACGGTAGTAAAAAAATGTGAATTCCACCACTGGATAGAACACTGAATGATTCTGTGAGCAACTCAATCTGCCTGCCTGCTTTGCCTGATGTTGGGTAAAAGTTACTCTTTTTTAAATAAAAAATTCAATATTTACAT
The DNA here is from genome assembly GCA_033807585.1 of Hydrophis major. Taxonomy (NCBI): domain Eukaryota; kingdom Metazoa; phylum Chordata; class Lepidosauria; order Squamata; family Elapidae; genus Hydrophis; species Hydrophis major. Next base: position 293,694,718 of record CM066329.1, on the reverse strand, counting down.
ACATGGTGTGTTGTGAGTTAATTTTGTGAGTTTGCTTGCTAGCAAATTTTATGATTTTGCTTGCAAGCAAATTTTATGTGACAGACTAAGCTAGCTGATGGCAGATAGATAGATCTCTGAATGAATCTGTGATTCTCTGAGCAACTCAATCTGCCTGCCTGCTTTGCCTGATTTTGGGTAAAAGTTTCTCTTTTTTTAAATAAAAAATTCAATATTTGTAAATATTTATAATATTTACATACAAGCCATGCCCAGCCAGCCACATGACCAAGCACAACCACAAATTAGGCCATGCCCACAGAACCGGTTAGTTGTCCCTGGGATTTAAAATTATCATTTAATTTTAAACAGGACTACACCATAGTGAGAAAGTGTAGGTGTGCTTTAAGATGCTATTTTGTCAGATGTTAAGTTTTTTCCACTGATATGTCCATTTTTCTGTTGCAATTTTATATCCCACAAGCCTGCCTAAAATAAGTTGTGCTGTGTTAAGATGCAGTACGAAAATAGGAAAGAATGTGCTCAAAATGCATTTTTGAAGCTGTATATGTACATGTGTGAATATAATGTGTGTGCATTAAAATCAACTGATAGCAAGGGATTCAATTCTACAAGTCCCTCAATTCTGACAGCTTTCCAGGCACTAAGAAATAACAGCACAAGCAATTTGTAGGATCAGCCTGAAAAATGTAGCAAATCCTAGCCAGTGCTGAGAATGTTTGATTCAAACAAAGCTTCAAGGACATTTTTAGTCTTTTTAGATGTTATTTTTCACCTCCAAAATTTTTTGATAGCCTGAGAACTCATATTTTCCTTTGATAGTGTTTGTTTATGATCTGAAGAACAGTATCAGACCAGAACCTTTTGATCTTCAGCCCAGTGAATACCAAAAAAAAAAAGAAAGCTTTGAGAATGAAAAATGAAGACTCAAATGAAGTTCTCAAGGTTGCACAAGAAAAGTAGAATGAAGCAACGTAATCTTCTGTGTTGACTTGTATTTTCCCAGTCTGAAACTAAGTTGAGGAACTGTCCAGCAAAGAACAACATTGTTCAAGTGACGCATTGCAGCTGTCTGTGCAGTAAAAATTAAAATACTATGGGCAGCTCCTAATGCCCGGACATTTGTAGTATACTGTAGTCCTTGACTTACAACATTTCATTCAGTGATTGTTTAAAGTTACAATGGCATTGAAAAAAGCGACTTTATGACCCTGTTTCATACTTATGACCATTGTAGAATCTCCATGATCAAAATTCAGACACTTGGCAACTGAGACATATTTATGACAATTGGAAAGTCAATGGGCAAACCAGATTCACACAGCAACCATGTTACTAACTTAACAATTGCAGTGATTCATTTAACAATGGTGAAAAGAAAGGTCGTAAATAGGGCAAAATTCACTTAACAAGTGTCTCACACAGCAACATAAATTTTGGGCTCAATTGTGTTCATAGGTGGAGGACTTTCTGTATTTAGAAATTCTCACATGTTTCTCTGGCATTTGTTGAAGCAGTAAATGTGAACAACATTTTTCTTACTAAGATTATTTAGTTTTAGTGATTAGGATTTTTTTTTTTAGATTTTTATTCCATCTTTCTTCCAAGATATAACTCAAGACAGTGAACATACCAATAATCCTTACTACAATACTAGCAGAATAACAGAGTTGGAAGGGACCTTGGAGGTCTTCTAGTCCAACCCCCTGCTTAGGCAGGAACCCCCTACACCACTTTAGACAAATGGTTATCCAATCTCTTCTGTAAAGCTTCCAGTGTTGGAGCATTCACAACCTCTGGAGGCAAGTTGTTCCACTGATTAATTGTTCTAAATGTCAGGAAATTTCTCCTTAGTTCTAGGTTGGATCTCTCGATTATTTTCCATCTATTGCTTCTTGTCCTGCCTCCAGGTGCTTTGGAGAATAGGTTAGCCCTATTTTCTTTAGAAATATTTCTTTTATTTTTTTCCACAACAACAGTGCTGTTGAGAGAGAGTGGCTCTTCCAAAGTCACTAGCTGGTTGTTGTTGGGTTTTTTCCCCCATATCCTTAAAGCAGGACTAGCTTGCACTGTCTCCTGGTTTCCATGCCAGTACCTTAATCACTGCATCCTACTGGTTCTGTTTTTAGAATGTTAGAACATTTTAGAACAACTCATTCTAAATCCCAAGTTTATCATAATATAGCAAAATCTTTCTAATTTGTCCTCAAGTTATTTTGTTTTATCTGTATTCATCTCACTATCTTTGATTATCAAATAATTCAGGATTTATCAGATTATACATACTAAATAATATGTTATTATTTTAGAATACAATTGATTCACTATAGCTTGCATTCTTGCCATTAAAAAACTGGAATTAAACATTTCAATAGGACCATACTTATCATTATCATCCAATAAAATATAGAATATTTAGCATTATGGTTTTTTTTCATGAATTCTAAGAAAAGTGTGGTGTTCTCAGAATGATAGCTATTTTAGTTAGGAGAAAATAAGAATACCTGAAAAATCTTATAGATGAGATTAATTTAATGGTATGCTCAATTTAATTTTTTTTAAAGAGCCACCAAAATTATTGTTTTCAAGTACTCCATAATCAAATGGAAAGTCAAATCAGTTCCCATATACCCTGATTATCTTCTTACAATTGTAGTAGGGTACAATATTTCCCACACAATTATCAAATGATTCTTTGATTTTTCTCTTCTGCCTTTCATTTCACTCATCATTTTTATTTCCTATTTTAGTCAACCCTCCAGTACTTTGCTGGATGATGATAGCACTTGAAGAAAAATGAATCTATTAAGCAGGTGACTAAAGAATAATGCACAGTATTAATTGGATTTAGAGATAGCTGAGAAGAGACAGAAATTTGGATACTTCTATTTTCCAAAACTCAGATCCAGTTGAGCAGGAATTAAGGAAATTTTAATTCTTGGTATTTTAATTCATTGTCTTAGAGTTTAGTCTACCTCATGGAGTGATTTTCATACAGAAATATTAGAAGAAAGTTAGCTAAAATGGAGCTTTTCCATAGAGGATTAAATTGGAATTATGCTTTATATGTTTATATATGTTTATTGTTTTTGCTGAATTCTGAATTATTGTGTATTGTGAATGTTTTAATTAATTAATCATTACTAATATGAATCACTATAAGTATTTGAAGATTATACTGTATAATACACACACTACACACACATACAGAATCACACATCATAATAAGAGCCAGTTTGGTCTAGTGGTTAAGCTACAAAGCCAGGGACCATGAATTCAAGTCGCACCTTAGCTATAAGAGACAGCTGGGTGACTTTGGATCAGTGATTGTCTCTCAGCCCAACTGAAATCACAGGAAAAAGTGGAATATTAGGTATGTTTGCACTCTTGAGTTATTTGTAAAAATAAAGGTGGGATATAAACAAACAAACAAAATACAAGAGTAGGCAGACGGGTGCCATTTTTGCTCCTGGTTTAAAGAAAGGATATGAATTTAATGACTAAATAAGATACATAACTGTAAGAAATAAAGGAGTTACAATATAGGATTCAAATCCTGTATTAATTGTTTTTATAGCCAGCTTCCAATGTTGTAATTTGCTATAGATTTAAACACATTTACTGTAATGCCTACTCTGTCATGGTGAATTTAAATGATTTATTTCTGTCTTTAAGCTTCATCAGTTAAAATCAATCTTGTTTACACATATTTTCCAGCTGGAAAGTCCAAATAATGTTTGCTATATTTTATTAAGCTACATGATACTGAACCACACTATTGAAACATCTAGCAGTTAAATTCTGCTCTCCAAGGTAGTTAATCTGCCTCAGATCTTTGCCAGTGGAAATGATGAGAATGGAATCTGGGGTTTCCTGCAAGCAATTCAATATTCCTGCCTCTGGGCTCTATTCCTTCTCAGATATGTTGCTACTGACACCAGTCATAAAATTGGAAACATGGAGCAATTCTACCAATGAAATCAGCAAAAAATACTGGTTATGTGTTGCATAATAATAATAATAATAATAATAATAATAATAATAATAATAATAATAACAACAGAATTTAAAAAGTCACTTATTGGTAAGATGGGTAACAAACAGGCCTAATAAATAAATAAAAAACATCATCGCTTTTGTGATGCGTCTACATTTCTTGCTGAGTATTTATTACTACAGTTCATTGTGCAATCAGCCAAATGTTCAAATTGGATTTGATATTTTTATTCACCCATAGAGTCTTTCCAGAAGACTTGGGATATGCAGGTGTTGATGTTTGATAGTGCTAGATATATTATTGCAGGATGCAGGCTGTTCCCAATAAAACTGCCTTTTGCAATCATCTGATGGTGAATTTGTCCAGGCCAATAGTATTCAAGTGGAGCGCCAGTTGTTTTGGGATTGCAATTGCTATTGAGTGCAATCCACAAACAGTATTATTGTTGTTGTTGTTATTATTACCACAATAAAGTCAGACATGAATGCTAGCCCTGAATTAATTAACTTTCCATCACCAGGTATCCTCTAGATACATTGGACTTCCTATAATATTGCTGTTGAAATCTGGTGGAAAAGACAATTATAGAGATATCCATTATTATCACAATGATATTATGGTAACATGTACTTCAAATAATAAGAAAATATAATAGCACAATCTGGTTATGAATTTATTCGAAATACAATTGTGTTACCTCTTTATGAAGTATTGTTTATGTTACTTCCTCCTTGGTATCCAGTTGATAGCACTAATTCTTCATTAGAAAGAACTTAGACTTGCAATTTGCAATTTTTCATGTTTTCTTTAAGAGGGATTTTATTCATTCTGTGAAATGATTTAAAACTTGGGGCTATTTCAGAATTCATTTCCAATTTGACAGAGGTTTAGAAATATTTGTTCAAAAGCCTGAAAATAAAAAAGCAAGCATAACATAATGGAATATCTTAAGATCTTCATGTGTGGTTTAATATATGTTCTCTTTAATCTCAGAGATGAATTGTTTAGTACATTAAACAATTATTTTCACATGTACATATTTACTGACTATCTCATTTCATAATGTACACAGAGTTTTGAAATGTCATTTGTTCACATATTAACCATATTAGGATAGACTTTACAGGGAAATTAATGTACATTTTGAAGTCAAGAATTATGAAACACAGCACCAGGTCATTTACTGGCAGTAAAATCCCAGAATATCTACTGCGTTGGGACTAAGAACATTGCAATATTATCCAATGTGCTCATTAGCAATAAAATGACTCTAAATTCAAAAATGAACACAGTAACTATGATTTGCTATTCCTGCAGTGCTCCAGTCATAGTATCATTAGTGGAAATGACATTACTTGGAGATATTGTCACCACTGAGAATCAATCAATACAAAGCAGTAACTGAACACTCTTTATCTAATTTAAGCCAGCATACAATGTATCATCAGGCTACCTTGGAAATACTTAACTTTCCTGTTGAATTTAAGTCTAAGATAAGAGTGTGCCATCCATACATCTGATTTTACACATTGATGTTGCTGATTTTAGGAGCAGAAATGGAATTTTCTAGTGCAAGAGAGAAGCTGTAACATCTGGTGCTACAAGCATATTCTTAAATGTTTAATGAGCATTCTACTTATTTATTTACATTGTTTGTTGTACAAAAATATTTTTATTCTTCACTTTCCATCTTAAGTAAAACCTTTGGGATGTAAATGATAAGAAATATCAGCAGCATACAAATATGAACAGATTAAAATATATACACCAGACAAGTGGTACTAAAACAATAACTCAAATATGAGTATAATACTTGCTATATGTAGCCCTTCTATGATTTGTTTGGGGTTCACTTTTGAAATATTTGAAAATTGCCTAATTTTTACCTAATTTTGCAAGTACTAAATATCTTCACATAAAATAATGGAATAGGCTAGTTTAAGACATGATTTACTTTATAGAATCACAAAAACCCAATCTCAAATGAGTACTCTTCCTATGTAATGAAATGTTCATTATAGCATTGGACAGTTTAGCACTGTAAGAACTACTGAACTTACCAGCACATATTTTTATCTTCCATGCTTACTATATGATGCAAGGGTTGAACCTGATGAAATGTCAATCAGTATTTAGAGACAATAATTCCATTAATATGTCTGAGCCATCCAAGGCCTTCAAGCAGACCAAATGTACCTGTTCTCAGAAAAGTAGAATGAAAATGCCTGGTTTAAAATTTGTAGTACAGAGTGTTGTATATTTGAATGTTCTGTTCTGATTGGTCCGGCCGGACGGCGGGAAACTTGAATAGCCGTCATTGGCTGCGAGCCGCGAGCAGCCGCTATAAAAGAGGCTGCCACGGCTCTGTTGTTGTTCAGTTCCAGAGAGAAAATTAAAGCAACTAAAGATTAACTGCTCTCGAGTTGTCTTTCCCACAATTTAACACAGAGCACCTATAATAAGGGTTTGATTTTTCTGGGAAGAAAAATCCACAGCTCCACAGTAAATCTTGACTTTCCAACATTTAACTCCTTACTCAGTAATTGGCTTACTTGACTTTAAATACTTCAACAAAACTTGGCTAAATTTAGACCACCTGTATTTCTACTTTCCAGAAACTAAATCATTGGTTCCTACTTCTCCAGCTTCAGTCCTTACATTGAATAAAAGGGTATTTGTCAGCTCTCCTGGATAGTTCAGACATGCTTATATATGGTCTTTTCTAGTCTGATTACTGCTTGCCAAATTTAGACCTTATAGATCACATGCCTTTAAACCTGATAGTAGGACCATTGGCAATAACTTAGTTGTTACTGATTTTTATACATGTTACAACCAAGATTTTGTCCACAAAAAATGAAAAAGCTAGTTAAAAGTTGCTAAAATTCTAGGAAAAATTATTTTATGTATTTAGTTACTGGATTTATATGTCAGCCCAATCATTTTGGATTTTGATCATACGTATGTACATATACATACATAATCAACAATGCATATCTTTCTCACATGTTTAGTATTTTGCTAGGAAAGATAGTGCTAAGTGAGTAGCAGCCCTATGCATTTGTTTCACCAGCATTATGAGAAATTTATTGTCATTATGAGAGATTGTATTACACAAAAGCAACTTCTATTCTAAAAGTGCTGTAACATACAGAGAAATAAAATGTGTAAAAACAAGGAAATAATCTGGGATTTCTGATTTTTTAATGGCATGCTTAACATGAAAGTGCCCCCAGGACTTTGAATAATTCTAAAGGCTATGTCTATCTCTAACAAATACAATTCTATTCCCTTTCTAGTTCCAATTTTGAAAACTGTTTAAATTAAGTCAAACTACAGTCTGTACATCGCTTTTTAAACAATACGTCAGGAAATTTTCAGCAGTGTAACACTCATTTATCATTAACTCTATCACTTATTTACATTACTATTTTTGTCCATTAGGAACACAGTCAACAAAAAATGAATTGAGACAGATAGATAATAGAGGGGTATTGTTCATTTGTGCCATTTTGTTGCAGCTCATTATATACATCAGGGGTCTCCAACCTTGGCTCCTGGAAGCCTGGCGGACTTCAACTCCCAGAGTTCCACAGCCAGGGAGTTGAAGTCCGCCAGGCTTCCAGGAGCCAAGGTTGGAGACCCCTGATATACATCAAAGGATCCTAATTACTTAAAAATTTACCTGCTAGAAATGCATTGGCAAAATAGTAAGTTCGAAAATATCCCTTTGTATTGTGATAATAAACATCTTCTACTTGGCCACACTAATTATGACTCTTACATTTTTATCCATGCTCATATTTAATCAATGTCTTCAAAACTCTTATGTCAATATCAATATCAATTTCTGTACTCTTTCTTTTAAAGTTATGTATTCTTTGAATGCTTAGCACTGATTCATGTAATGCAGACTTGATCTAATGTCTGAGTACTGGTAACAACAATATTTGAAATGAAACAAACATTCTGTTTTCTAATGAATATAAACAGTTGACTAATTTCAGTTATAAATTTGGGGGAAATCATAAACAAAGGACATTCCTAAATAAAGTCAATTCATTCCTTTAATCTTATTTGGATTTACATCAGAGATCATTCAATCGTTTTTCTTTCTCCTTCATGTATATTTTGATTATTGGGTCATTTTAAAAAAGTGTTTCAAATGAATGTTGAGAATGTTCTCTTTTCCCTTTTTTATCATGGTAATAATCCTGTGAGGAAGACTAGGTTGGAAGAGAATAATTGGCCCAGTCACTTAGTAAGTTTAGGTGGCTGGGAGTTAACTAAAACCTATAATAACAATTGATAGGTAGATAAAAATGTCAAATGCAGTCTGAGCATCTGGCTGATTGTATGACAAATCAAAAAAAGCAGAGTCTCAATAGTAATAGCTGCAACTCCAAAACATCTTGAGCACCTCTTGAACATCCTCTGCATTGACAAAATTACCGTAAATCAATTGCAAAAGGCAGCTTTACTTGGAATAGTTTACATCCTATGATACCTTGCATGCCATCAAACAAGAACGTCTGCGTATCCTAGATAGGTGGATAAATCTACTGTTTGTGCAACTAACCATAATAATAATGTGGTTTTTTAAATATTCTGCATGTCCTTGGTCTGATCTTGTTTTTTACTTGTCCCATCAGTTTATAATTCTGACCTATGCTGTATACTTAAAAAAATGACGTGGTTTCTCTTTTCCCCAATCCCATTTCCTTCATCCTAATATAAAAAATTCAGATTAATAGAACTCTCATAATGCAAATTTTATAATATAGCTAAAAAGATGTATTGTTAAATTCTGTGCTGCACAGAAAGAAACTTAAAGGACTGAGAATAGTTCCTTTTAATTTAAAGAGCAAAGGGTAAACTTCATAGACTGAATTATCTGATACGGTCTTTTTGTTTGATGTTGCCATGGAATACAGTTTTCTGTATTAGGGAACTAAGTACTGTATAAAAGGGCCCAGGATGAAAATTGTACTTCAAACTAGTGACTGCTAGAAGAAATCTTTCTAAGTACATGCAGAAGGACAAATATAGAGAGAAATTAATAACGAGATCATCCACTTTCGTTCTTAATATCTTCTCTCTGCATGCAGTCAATTAAGGCAGATGCAGAATGAGAGCTGAGTGAAGTAGTTACAGTATCCCTAAAACAGCAAACTATAATCCATCTCCTGCTAACACAAGGATTTTATGGCTACAGCTTCTCAGTGAGTATCTATAAAGGCTAGTAGTCTCTGATGAAGGAACACAGACCCTGTACAAGGCAATCTAGCCTATAATTTCCCCTATTTCTTACTAACATCTGCTTTCATTTAATTTGAACATAAAAATATTATTGTTTGACACTGAACCAGGTGCCATAAATAATCATGTCAGAATGTTCATGAGCAATAAATATATAGAATCAGTATATGCAGATTCCAGCTATTATGGAACCTTCTATATCAGTACATGTGCATTCTATGAAGTTTGGATTGTATATCTTATTATAAAGATATAGCCAACAGACATATGAGATACATTATGCAGTGAAAAACTACTTAGAATCCAAAGGCAACTAAATTACTGTAGAGTTGTTAGAATTGAGGCAGGGAATTAAAAGCAGTAGAGATGCTCTTTGTGGAATTTCATTAAGAGTGGATTTGCACAATCATATTTTTGCCAAGTCCTTGCAATCAGGTTATTTATTTCAAATTAGGCACTGCCCAATTTGTGTTTCTGGGCAGTCCACATTATATTACTATATTATCATAGAAATCCAATAAAAACCAAAACAAGTTGTAATCCGGTCACCCTATAAAAACAGAAACAAAAATAACATATCAGGGAATTGCACAGCTGGTGTCCAAATTGAGTCAGATACATTGATAAGAACTTGTGGTTTTATACAAATAAATGTATTTATAGTTAAATAAGAAAGGCAAACAGGACCATGTCAAGTAAATCAACACATCATCAGGCACATCATCAGGTAAGAGAGCATACAGGGCTCACAGCGCAAAAACATGGGAAACAAGGAAGTTCCTTTACATTACTCATAATGGCAACCAATTACAATTCAGATTCCCTCATCTAGTGGATGGTTCTCTTTAACCAATTAGCTATAACTGTGTATTTTTACTCATTGTCTAACCCTTCACTGTTCCAGCTATTAGATTTTAAATATCTTAATGTAACAAAACACATCAACCAAGGGCTCTGTTAATCCCAACCCAAAGTTTGGTAGAACAACTAAGTCTTCACAGCTTTTAGACAACTAAAGGGGGAATCTGAGGATTTCAGGGAGGATCTGATTCCAAATGGCCAATGTCACACCAAAGGTTCATTGCTAGGGCCAAATAGATGACGTTGAAATCAAAGTACTACACTGTGCTTACAGTACTTACACCACTGAGCCGTGGTGGCGCAGTGGTTAAAATGCAGTACTGCAGGCTATTTCTTCTGACTACTGAAGTTTTCCAAAATGATGACCCAATTTGTTGGGGGCAATATGCTGACTCTGTAAACTGCTTAGAAAGCACTGTGAAGTGGCATATAAGTCGAAGCGCTATTGCTATCTCTGCTGGCACATACTAGCTGAACAGAAACCATGTAGCCATCTCTGATTATCTGAACTTTTAATTGCTTCTTATTTGTCTTAATGTTTATATGGCTTTTTTAAAAGTAGCATGCAATATGTATTCATCCCAGGTAGCTTCTCATGAATAAATACATTCCTTTAGCCTAGTGAAGTTTCTAACTATTTTTCTGTACAAGTGCCTTTGTGTCTGACATTTCCATAGGAAAAAAAGTTCAACGTGTACTGTTTTTTCAGGTGGAACTCAACAAAGATAAACTTGTTCTTTATTACGGAGACATTAAAGGCCATGAACATTTGTTAGAGAAATTGGTTTCAGTGCAAACATACTATCAAATAATTTCCCTACTCACAGTATTTGATCAGGGAACATATTTTATATTGAAGAATAGCTGCTTTTTCTCATCCTGATATGGACAGACTTCTGTGCAATATTATTCATCCTGTCAATCTACCATACATTTTTCTTTGACTAAACATTCAATATCTTTGTTCTAGTGTGATCTCACCTGAAAAAGGGGTGGGTAGGGAAGACACTAAACAGTCTAAATAAGAATTCAGTTTTTCAAAAGCTTTGGAGTTGCATTACAAACATCAGTCATCATCAGAGCATCTCACAATCTTATCATCTTCAGCTTTGGAGATGTTTTGGCAGCACCTGGGGCTGAAGCAATAACATCACTATTAACTTTGATTGATGCCGATCTTTCAACATCTCCCTGCCTGCAGACCTCTTTGTCATTGAGTGCCAGAATTAGCCCAGAGTGCTAAATAATTTCTCAGCAGGATCATATGGTCACGTTGTAGAATGTTAACAAGAGATCACTCTTTCTGGGTCCAAAGCTGAAAAGCATCAATCTCCCTAATAATTTATCTTCTGATCTTTCAATTTTGTACTTGTTTTGGATAGTTGGGTTATTGGTGTTCTTGCTTTCTTTAATGAAAGACACTAAAGGAGTAGACTGAAGACAAAAGGATAAATATAGACAGGGGATTGCAATTTTCTGGATGGTTTTATGCCAATGTTGCTTAGGAACAATAACATTCTCTATAGTGATATCAAGATCAATTGATATTATTACCTTATTTGAGATAACTTGAACATACAAACAGATGAACATAATGGGAGTTTTAATAGTATATAGATAGTGCAGGTATCAGTTTTCATTAATCAACCTACACACTTATGTGGTAAAACAGCCTCTCTGGGTATGGTAGATTCACAGACTCTATTGCAGAAACCCAGTTGAATTAAACAAATGGCATCTCCCTATAATGAGAATTGTACATGAAGTAATTAAACAATAGTTCAACTCAAAACATTCTTCCTGAAAAATAATGTCATGGACATCAGATTTCAAATCATGAAGCAAAACAAAGACTTTCAACTTCTTCAACTTTCAGAAGTGTAACGAGTTCACAGCTAGCAAATGGAACATATTTGAACTACATTTCATCAAAGCTCCAGAAAACAAGGTTCAGGTAACAATTCTGGGACATGTAGTCTAACATATCTGCAAGACACCAAGTTGGGGAAATCTAATACAGACGGATGCTATCAAAGTTGGGATTCTGGAATGTGGCAAAGTAACCAGACCAGAAGTATTTCGTAAGTAGGTCATTGCCTGATAGAACTCTCTCCAATGTTTGGGAGAAATATTATCACATGAGAATATTCATGCAAATACATACATTATTTTTATCCATGGCCATTATATAGAGCACTATTTTAGCTAGAAGGTTTTGGATATTTCCTTCCATATTTTACCTATACATTAACAATTGTTGTACTTTTTTTTTGTTTCGTCTTGTTAGTTAAGGAATGAGCTACAGGAATGAGCCATGATTGTAATTTTTTTCCTTAAGCATAGTTTGCTCAAATGAGTATCTATTTAGTAATTATTAATACTAAGAAAAGAAAATTCTCATTTTGGGAAGAAAACTTATTTCTATAGAAATAGCACCATTCAGCAAATGTTAGTCTTCATCCATTGATATGAATTAATTTATTACACATTCTATTGTTTTCAGGGGAACTAACTTTGTGTTCTTAAATATGCTTATCCCTTTCAATGGCATCTATAGCAAACCATAGTGATGACCTGGGTACAGGCATTGCACAGGTGCTGCTATCCTGCTGACTGAATCAAGTGGGTAAAAGGTGAAATTTGCAGAATGACCACACTTGTTTGGAATTATGAAGTCCTCTGACTAGTGTAAATCTTCATCCAAGTCCTGTCACACAAGTATATGAGAGTTACGTTTGATCAGACTGAAGGGTTTGTACTGATCCCTTTTTATTCTGGTGTTTTTTACTTTTTGTAAGTACATCAGAACAAAACAAGTGTTTGTTGAAACAGATAAGGAAAGTACTTTGTGTCTTATCAGTTCAGATGTTTAAAACGTGGGTGTCATTCACACTTGATGCATATTTATTGTTTAAAAATCAGGGTATCTTGGGCAATTATTGCCTTGCAAAGAACTGAGTGATGTTAGTGAAAACTGATGTAACTGAAAACAGAAGAATGTTTTGTTCTGAGCATCTGTGCTAAAAATAATATCTAATGCTTTTCTTATTACAGAATTGTAGAATTATTAAGTTAGGGATAACATTGTTTACCCTAACTGGTTTAGGTAAAATAATAAATATGTTATCATAGTTTGTTAGTTAAAGTGTCTGCAACTTTAACTGTAGGAATGTAATTAAGGGAGTGGTTGTAAAAGCACCATAAAGAAGCAAGGCACGGCAGCTTGCTCTCTCTGGCTTGATGATCCCTAATTACTGGATGAAGACTGCGTTTTTCCCCTACTGAAAAGGAGAGAGAAAGGACTGATTTGTAAGTGAACTGACATAGGATATTCTACACGGACTTTGCTAATTGAATATCCTTGAATGGACTGACTAAAACGATACATGACTAATGGACTGTTATTTTGACTATGCTATATAACTCTAAGTGGAATAAACTATATTTTTGATAGCACAAGCGTATCTGTTATTTTTACTGTATGTTAACAAACATACAAACATACTCATTTATCTGTGTGCCTATCTGACTAACGCTGCACATTCTGTTTAGCTTGTCTCCTTAACCCTGGTTGGGGAACACAGGCTTAACAATTATTTAATAATTAAGAATCATTTAGTCCAACTTCCATCTGAGAATTAGTTAACCCAGTTGTTTGATATAGCATCTATATGAACAAATTTCACATGACAATGTAAAATAAATTTAAAATCAAACTCTGTTAATGTAGCAACTTCTCATTTTTCATCTTTCTCTGTTGGAATGCTTTTAGTATTCTCTGGTATTGGGAATAAAAGCATACTATTTATTGTTATTTAAAAGAGATTTAGACAACCAAGATTATTTATCAGACTGTTCAATAATATATGTAAATCCTTTGCCTCTAAATTTGAGTCCTTTGATTCTAAATTTGATTGTCAGAACTTCCAAATCAATAACATTTTTTTCTATTTGACCTTGTTTATGTTGATGAGTTTAATATTAGAACTTTGATCTGGTCTAAATATTAGCCCCCTCTAGTGGCAAATATATTAAGTATGTGTACAAGAATGTCAATGTAAGTATGTGTACAAGACTGTCACTTACAATGACTGCCAGTATATTTACTAATGCCACATAGTGCATTTCCTTTTTTCATATTACTTGCTGTATTCACGCTAGAAAAACCTGAGGCTCCAAATCTGAATTATCAGGATTAATTTTTCAGATTAATAAATTGTGACAAGGAAAGGTATTCTTATTTCCCTTATTCCAGTGAAGAAACACTTACTGAGAAGAAAAATAAAACCATATTAATCTTTAATATATTTTTTGTCCTACTGGCAGTTTATTCCAACATAATGCCATATAGAGTTAAGATAAGGAGAACATTGGAGGTTTATGGATCATTGAAATAATATTTTAACTTTAAGAACTCTTATCCATTTTCAATTTTATCAGGCTAAACACAAGGTTTTCTTTGTGGCCAATAATAATAACTACCTAAATAACTACCTGAGTATTTTTGACTAAAGTTGGGTTAAATGCTTTAATTATCTAATAATTCCATTTTTTATAATTGGATTGTGGGTGTCTCCGGGGTAGGAATAAATAATTTTAAAAGTGTTATCATATCATTGTGCAAATTGTACCTTTTACATATTTGATTCAGCAGGATGCAAGTGCATAAAAATATGTAATGACACCATTGTGCCTAGGTTGTTATTGTGATTATTATGGATGCCATTGAATGGGATAAATATACTGAAGAACAGAAAGTTAGTTCTCCTGAAAACAAAGGAGGGTTGTAACAAATCGATTCGTATCAATGGATGATGGCTAACAATTTCTGGATAGCCTCTTTTATAGAGGCTATTTCTTTTTGCTCCATAATGAGAATTCTCTTTTCTTAGTAGTATTAATAATTACTAAATAGATATTCATTTGATCAAGCTATGATTAATGAGCAAAATCATGGGTAATGATTTAGTAAGAAGCCTCAAATGGTGAATTTTAGCAAAGGGATAGGATTAAGATAACACAAGGCTAGCCTGTCCATGCTTGAATTTGTAGAGAAATGATTTGATTATAACTTTATTCTGATTATTTTATCCCACTAAAACGATAAACTATTTTAAAAATAACCATATTTCTTGAGTTTAAAATTCTAAGACTACGGTATGTACAAAGTGTGACCTATTCATTGTCCGATGGAAAAAGAATGACATCATTTGGAATTAGATTGTGCAATGTTCAATTTGCCTAAGGTTAAATTGAGAGATTTCACTTAAAATATTTTGTCTGCAATGTAGTGTCATATATTTGACATTCTTTATTCAACAAAATCATTAAAAAGGGAAAAGGTTAGATGTGAGAATTAGATAGAAAAATTCCTATCACTGATGACCTGTACTACATTAGTTCCAGTGTTTGACAGAATTGACCTTGGAGAAAAGCCACCAGAGGTTTGTTAGATAGCTATTTTCTCTCTTTTGTTCTACTTGAAGGTTCAAAGCATTATGATCTTTCCCATGTTTTGCCAGGACAAAAGCACTGTGTTTGAAAGCTCCAGGTTTAATGAAGGCAAAGAATGGGGCAAATGATTTTAGCAGATGTCTGCTAACGAACAATTATTTGAAAGAAAGTCATAGGTTCAGATTCTTTTATATCTTTGTTCTCACCTCCCCTCTCAAAATAGAACTACTGAATGACAGAGGTGAGACACCTGTATGTTCCATCAGCTTGTAATCATTGTTTGTGTATATTTATACTTTATTCCAGATTGGTGGCAATGACACTCTTTACTATCCAAAACTTTTTTTCCTCTTCCACATTACGTCTAAGGATTTATATTTAAAAGTTAATCTTTCTGATTCAAAACAAAATACAACAAAACAAAACAAAATGAAGGACAGCAAATAGCAGGATAAATTTTATTCCTACATATTATTTGAAAAGAAGTGTTTGTTACTTTTAAAATTATTTTCAATGAAAAGACATTTTAGTTGTTTAAAATTGCAAGACCAAAGAACCTCTAAATATGAAAACTGAAAAATAAAACATTGAAAGTTTTAAAATGTGTATATAAGTTAACTTATAATAAAACATATAGAAACTATAGGTAATTCCCATGGAATATAAAGACTATTTTGTATATGGAGTCCTTAACATGGCAATTATGGACATTGGTGTCCTCACATATACTTTCCACAGCATCAGCCAGTATTTTGGTTTTCACAAATTATTTTAATTTAAATAACTAGAAACTGAGCATGCTACAAAGCAACTTATTGTATCATTTTTATTTACTTCTGGACCCCCAATAAAAATGGTAGCTAGGCTGAGCTCAGTGACTTATTTGCAGCTCAGCCCTTACCATATTCAGATGTATTGCATGTTACATTATCATCCCAGGCATGTTGGTCACTTACACATCTGAATGGTATCAGCAATTTAGGATGCCTTCATAGCTATAGATTTTGACTTCCTAAAGCTCTGTTACTTTAAGCCTGGAACAGAAAAACTCAAGTTCCATTCTTCTCTTTTCAGTCAATTGGCAGGGTTTTCTTGGTAGTTAAGAGATTTCCAGGCAGCAATATAGACAATGAAAACAAGTAATGGTCAGTTTACAAGCAAGTGTGAGATACCCAAAGCTAATTTATTGTCACACAGATTTTTTTTCCGCAAGAACAGCCTTAAACATTTCCACTCCATTAATTTTCACCAACTGCCTCTGCTTCAGAGTGACACAACATTGTCCTGTGGTATCTGCAAAGGAGAGTAGAAGGGTTAGAGCTACTAAAAATACAATTTTTATGTGTTGTGAAATTACATGCACATCCAAAAGAGGCAGAGTTTGCATGGTGACATTACTGATTTCATCATTCTGATAAAGGCAGTTAAGAGCCACCTGACACTGCTGACATTGTTCTGTCATGCCAGTCAGCTTTATTGTGAGTGTCTCAAGTATTATAAAACAATTCAGCGTCTAGGCAATATGAGCTGCAAAAGAAGACTAATTCAAAATAACCAATTATTGCATTTATCACTATACCATACTAAAAGCAATGTGGGTATGCATACACAGTCAAATTGAAACTAGAAGATTTTAAAGTAATTGCAGAGCCTGGAAAAAGATACAGCCTTTTTAAAATAAGTTCTTAATGCGTTTAAGTGGGCTAGAACTCAGTTTCCCAGTTTATAGCTTCATGTTTTTTATCACTAAAGCAAACTGGCTCTGGCTAGTATATATGTTATAAAAGTCAGGCCCATAGGCTAATCTCAATGTATTTTATTAATTTTATTAATTAATACACTTTTCAGAAGATATTACTGAATTCAGAATGTTCAAAGGCCAGGCGTCAAATGACTAAGGATGAACTCTGATGATAATGGCAGCCAACTCAAAATTTAATGTAATTTATATAATGAATTGTCTATGAGGCCTGACTCTCAATATACACTGTTTCTTAGTATTTTACAGAGGCACAAGAGAAAAATATTAAAACACAGGGTTTTCTTTTTTCTCAAACGTCTGGTTTTTCTGCCACTTGTTTCCCACACCTTTGTATTTAGATATGGATATATGTCTGTGTGTGTTTGTGTGTGTGAAATATATTCCTTTTAACTCTGCACTGTTCACTTCCTTTTGGCAAAATTCTTTGTCCATGTCAGAAGTAGATGGTATAAAAATATGTCTCTCTCCCCAATCTCTTTTGCACTGACACACCACTTTCTGTACTAAATCTTGTGGGTTTGGGTGTGGATGTGTGAAGATTGCCCTCCACCTGAATAAAAATAAACACGGGGCCTGACACTTGTACTAATGTCAGAGGTGAAAGGTCAATACTTGCTCTGTTAAGTTGTCCAAATCAAGGTCCATGATTTGTTTATTCCTCTTTTCTAAGAATGCTTTCAAAGGCCAGGAAACCACTCTCATACTCTCGGAGGTCACAGTTTGCAATTCAGGCCACCGCAAGATTTCTAAGGTTTCTTCCACATGCCAGAGGTAGGTGGTCCAAAATTGGCTATTTTGTGTTATCTGGCTTAATATTTGATACTCTACTACACAGATACACTTTAGAAGAGGATGAGAGTTCCTGATTTGGGGCAAATTACTTCGCTGCAGGCTGTCTAAACAACAATTTGACTGGGAATTTACGTCTTAATCCAGATGTGCACTACAACCACAAAATACCAGAAACATCTGTCTGTGAATTAGGCCAGACAGCTTGTTGCTTTGGCTATTCTTTTCTCCAAAGAAAATGTGAACTTCTCAGTTGTATTGGCATTCTGCAGCCAAAAGTTTTGTTTCTTTCCCCCAGATAAAAATGAAATTGTATAGTATACTGTATACAAAAGCTTTGTTTTCTTTCTGATTTCTTTTATCACTTTCATAAATAATATAAGGCCTCAGGCTAAGCAACGGATATATAAATATGTAACTAAAAACATGACAGAATTGTATTGCATTTTAATGTTCAGGTATTTTTAATAATAGATAATTTCCAGTTCTCAATTTTTCTATTTACGTCAGGTATGATTTTCTTATGCTTTAACAGTACTATGGACACACAGAAAGAAAGATACAATTTATATTTCACTTTTTCTCCAGAGAGATCCCTCCCACCTTTCATTTTCCCCACAACAAACACCCTGTAGTCTGACAGAGAATTGCAGCCCCAGTAAGTTTAATGGCTGAATTAGAACCCATGTCTTCCTAAACCAACCAAACTGTTCTCATTTTTGCAATTTTTATGACATTATTTATGACAGTTAGAAGGAAAAACAAGTAGCTTTTCAATGATGATCATTAATGTTCTAGTAAGCCCATATGTAAATCTCTTAGAAATAGATTATGTTAAATATATCATGAAAGATGACAAGAATAATAGGACAAGGAGGGGTTTCACTTTCTTCCTATTTTGGTAAGAGTGGACTAAATGTACAAGAAAAAGAGATGAGTTACAAATACAAAAATAAACTAAACAGTTAATTTTGCTTTATGCAATATCAACTACATACCCTTTTTTTCTTCCAAACAAAATCTTATGGTATAATTTCAACAACAAAAAGTTAAAGTAATTTTACTTACTTTTACTTTACTTATATTTGTTTGCTAAACAAATTTATACAACTGCCCACTCACACATGGTAATTCTGGGAGGCTTGCAACATTAAAAATCACAACATAAATCCTCCCTCCCTCCCTCCCTTCCATTTCTATAGCTGCTCAACTCAACAAATGAACCAAAAAAACCATCTCACCCATCTATGGCAACAGCAACACAAATTAACCACTTGGAGTCCCCAGGCCCACTGACAAAAACACATTTTAGGGCCCATCATATGTAATTCCCATCATATCTTGGTCAGAATGATGTTCCATAGAAAAGGGGCCACCACTAAGAAGGCCATTTTTTGTGGTCTCACCAAATGTACAATTCTACTTATAAGACATACCCTATATTCTAGGCCCAGTGAATGGGAGGACATAATGGGGAGAGGTGATCCTTCAATTGACCTGCTCCCAAGTGATGCAAGGTTTTAAAGATGATAAGCGGAACCTTGAATTGCACCAAGAAGCAGATTGGCAGAACAGACTTGTACAAAATTTTTGGGGCCCCTGTATTCCGAACCAATGGAAGCTTCCAATTATTCTTCAAGAGCAACCCCATGTAGAGTGCATTACAATAGTTCAGAAGGGAAGTGACTGCAGTATGGATGAGACAACGGCATGTGAGAAGGGCATGTTGGTTAAGGAATGGGCATAACTGACACAGAACTCCTAGTTGTGCAAAGAATCTCCGGATCACTACCATCACCTGCTCCTTGAGCAGGTGTTGCAAATCCAGGAAAACCTTTGGATTAATCACTGGAGCAGTGCAGCCCCATCCATGAAGTATTGAAATAATACTAAAATTTTGTTATTTTTTTGCAATTTATCTACAAAAAAATGTCCTCAACATTATTGGAGGTTTTGGAAGAGGAAGAATAAGCATTTTGTTCCTATATAAAATATAATTGAAATTTAGTTTTATGTTTTTGTCTCGTTTGATTGATTTTTTTCCTGCTTCAAAAAAAATAAAAAAAAGTAATGTAATTAACTAAACATAACTTCTGACTTATATAATTCTATTCAAATGGTTTTTTGGAAGTTAATAGGCCTCTGTACATAGTCCATATACATATATTGCAAAAAGAAATATAGATGTCCTGAGAAAGGATATATTTTTAAAAAAAAAATTCAAATCACAAGTCTCTACTTTGCTTTTTTTTCATTTGTCTGTGCTTTAAATACAACCCATATTTCCAAGTCTCTTCCCAATCAAAGAGTGAATTTCATTTAAAAAAATTCTTGAAGTTCACAGAACAAAACTATATGGGTTCTCACTCTAATAATCTTCTGTAAAAAGCACAAAATGTGCCTTCCAAATAGTTCCAATGAAAAAAAAAATCTAACTATCCATGCAGTATTGATTTGCACCAGGAAATCTCTTTCTTTTCTTGGATATAATCCACATGTAAGAAACGCAAGTAATAACACTAGCACGAACATCCAGTGAAGCATTATGCAAGCATGGAACATTTTTCTGTTTATTTGAATATTTAATACAATCAATTTCTATTAGTTAAAAATGTTCTAGAAAATATTTTTTTAAAAAGCCTAACATGGGTATTCCTACATTTGTATATTAAACAGTCCCATTCAAGTCAAAAATTGATTTCCCCCACAACTGAAAAACCAGTAGGCCAGGAATGGGGAACCTTTTATGGCTCACTCAGGAATTATGTCCTACATTTGTATATTAAACAGTCCCATTCAAGTCAAAAATTGATTTCCCTCACAACTGAAAAACCAGTAGGCTAGGGATGGGAAACCTTTTACGGCTCATTCAGGAATTCTGGGAGTTGAAGTCCATAAGTGATAACAGAGCCAAGTTTCCCTAACCCTGCTCTAGATCATGGGTGTCAAACTCACATCATCATGGCAGTGTTATGTGACATATTGGGACATTTTTTCCCTTGCTTAAAACAGGCATGGGCATGGCCAGCATGTGATGCATCTGGCCTGCAGGCCGGGAGTCTGAAGCTCTGCTCTAGATCAGGGGTCTCCAACCTTAGCAACTTTAAGACTTGTAGACTTCAACTCCCAGAATTCCTCAGCCAGCTTTTCTTAAAGTTGCTAAGGTTGGAGATCTCTGCTCTAGATCGTCTTGTACCCAATACTGTAATAGAAACTCAGATGTGACTGGACTTACTTGGACTTTGCAAATTTGATGAACTCTTTCCAAAACCCTACTGATAGTCCTTGACTTAACAACCATTCATTTACTGACTGTTCAAAGTTACAGTAGCACTGAAAAAAGTGATTTATGGCGCAGTGGTTAGAATGCAGTACTGTAGATTACTTATACTGATCACTGGCTGCCAGCACTTTGGCAGTTCGGGTCTCACCAGCTCAAGGTTGACTCAGCCCTCCATCCTTCTGAGATTGATAAATTGATGACCCAAATTGTTGAGGGAAATATGCTGACTCTGTAAACTGCTTAGAGAAGGCTATAAAGCACTGTGAAGTGGCATATAAGTCTTAGTGCTATTGCTATTTCACATTTACAGCTGTTGCAGCATTCCCATGGTCACATGATCAAAATTCGGATGCTTGGCAACTGGCATGTATTCATGACAGTTGCACGCGATCACTTTTTGCAACTACTGACAAGCAAAGTTAATGGAGAAGCCAGATTCACTTTACAACCATATTACTGACTTAACAATTGTAGTGATTCACTTAACAACTGTGGCAAAAACCCTACTGATAGTCTTTGACTTAACAACCACTGATTCATTTAACCACTGATTCACATAACCACTGATTCACTTAACAACTGTGATTCACTTAACAACTGTAGCAAAAACCCTACATAAAGTGGGGTTAAACTCACTTTACGTGTGTCTTGCTTGCCAGTTGGACTCAATTGTGGTCATAAATTGAGGACTACCTGTATTTCCTAGTAGACAGTGGCCTTTACTTTGCATGAAGTCTCACTGAAATTTAATGATTTGTTGTGGATTATGTAAAGCCTACTTCAATTCAGACTTAACTGATGGATTCTTGAACACATTAATATAGCTTTTCCTGGCAACAATACCAAAGTAGTTTGCCATTTCTTTGTCAGGGATATTTTTTGGGTTTTTTTGGTTCCAAATCTATCCCATAGCCCACATATTCTTTGCTACGGGTAAATAACCTCCCTTTGTTAGATTTCAAGTTCAGACAAGTTTGGCCAGTGTTTTCACCTGCTGAGATGCTTAGAATTAGTGTTCCATAAATTATAATACAGATCAATAGTTCATCATGAATTCTTTTTTAAAAAAGAACCAGCTGGATTATAAAATTGAAAAAAAAATGACACAGAAGGTAAATTGTCTCACAAGTATTTTCTTCTCTTCATTTTATTCTAATTTGCTAGCCTGAACATGATATAGCCCAGTATATTTCAAGCTGAGGTCTATCAGATGCATTGTGATCATCTGGAAACCAGATGTTCTTAGTATTTCTAGTCAGCTTGACCAACACTTGTCAGTGATGAAGGTTATGTTCTGGAAATACTCAACTCTGGCTTTGAATTTCTAAATTTACACACTTACACTTTTATCTAGGAACTGAATATTATTTAACTTAGTAAATACATTTCAAAGTAAATGTGTGTGTGTGTGTACTTGTATACATGCTTCTATGAAGCTCATTGTGTCAGTAGTTTATTTTATGTCTGGGTTTATCTATGCAAATCCATGAGATAATGAACAAGAAATGGTAGAAATTCTACAGAAGTAAGTATCTGAAATTTTGTTTAGCTTTGTTGAGGTGGCAGTGTACATATTTATTAGGAAAGGACTTCACTTTCTATAGTTCTTCCACAGGCCATAGTGCCATCATTCATTTTAGCTCCATTTCAAATGAACATTTTCAGAAGCTTCATCTAAATAAAGATCTAATTGATAATAAGTACATTATTTATCTACCATTATATTTAAGGTTCTCATACTGCAATAATCTTAGTTTTAGTAGTTGGCATACATAAAGTTGGGCTTTGAAGAAGCAGGATACAAAGGATATTGATGCTTTTGAAATTTTGAAATTCATGAGAATATTCTGGACAGCCAAGAAAACAGATAAATGAACAAATTAATCCAGATTCTTACTTGAGGCAGAAGTGAACAGTTCAAATTATATTGATGAAGATTCTCATTCACCAAGGTAGAATTGTTTGGAAGTTGAGTCATGGCAACTGGATTTATTTTCTTGTTGGTATCAAATCAATAAGAGCAAGTACAGTTGCCATGACTCAACTTCTAGACTATTCTACCCAGATGAATGAGAATCAGAGATGGTATTCAGGCAGTTCTGACCAGTCTTTGCAGATCGGTAGGGAAAATTTTGATGATTCAGAGAACTGGTAGAGAAAATTTTGACTGGACCCACCCATCTGCCCCCGCTCTTACCTGTCCAACCTATATTCTGTTGTTTATTAGCTCAGCTGATTTGCATGGCAGAGCAGATTGTCGTGCCTCAGCTGAGCTAAAAAACAGCAAAGCTCACCATAGTTGATAAAGAGAACAGTCTCTGAGACCTGTGTGTGTGCAATAAGCGTGTTTGGCACGCACACAATAGGCATTGATATATTCCTTCCAGCGTTGATACAGAGGGTGGTGTTTGAACACTGTACCCGCATTCAATTGTTGTTCTCTGAACCAGTAGGAAATTTTTTTGAAACCCACCACGGATGAGAATTTTCATCAAGATATTGCCATACACTTTGGGGAATAAATCCTGGTGTGGGAAAAACCCTAAGAATTTTAGGAGTTGGCACATTCCAATGAGTCTCTACCTACTCAGATTCTCCTAACCAACTTGTTCATACTGAAGAAGCTGCTTGGATGGCAGTGAAACATCTCCAGCCAACAAGAAAATAGGTCCAGTTGCAGTGATTCAACTTCCAGGCAGTCTCAAAATTATCTTACTTCAGACATATTAGGTAAAGATGGAACTGTCTGTAAAAGGTTCTAATGCTAAAAAAAGTGGAAGAGGAACAGGAGAACACCAGCATCAAGGTTGATGGGCTCAGCTATCATGGCAAAGGGTACACCAGACCTAAGGTACCTAAATTACCAAGCTAGGAAGATATTTTTGTGAAGATCTAGATGGTCATTTGACAAATCATCTATCCATCCATCCATCTATCCATCCTTTCAGTTAAAATATGATTCCTTGTTTCTGCCTACTTGTATACCCTTGCTAAAACATTCGGAATCATTGATAAAGTTCCCAAATAAAGTTTTTCTTATGTTGGTTTGTGGAAGATGAAAAGGTCATAGTTTTATGGCTGCCCCATTTATGATTTTCTTTGGAGCAGTTTATTCATATTGCAGTATAGCATGCTGTCTTTCATTAAATTCTGGAGTTATCTACCTACTTTGTAGTTTCTTAGTGAATATGTTTCCATTGGAACCATGAGTGTGCATAGAGGGAAAAGCAAGGGGGAACATTGTGTGGCTTACATATTTGTGTCACATGCTATGATATAAATATTATTTTTTGTCTTGTGTGAAATAGTGTGATGCAAGTGACTTCTTTTAACACCACTGCAGCATTTTTCAGATCACTGAGTTATACATCCATGTTGAACAACAATGAAACAACCTGGGATATCTATTGGTTCAAAAGTTTACTTGTTGATTTGCTTTACTGTAGTGCATTCGATATTATTTTATTGCACTTTGAAAGATTTGTTGTTTTAAGCTTACTAAACAGGCCTATTATCACTTTAATGTTTAGTGAATTTAATGTTAATGTTAATGATGGAGGCTCTAGCATTTTGAAAGCCTGCTTGGCATATACTGAGCAGACAGAAATGAGGAGGAAAAATATTTGCACTTTCCCTTCCATTCTGAGCCATTAAAAAAGAGGAAGAGAGAGAGATATATATATATTTGTCCCCAGAGTACAAATATTGCAAATATTTATTTGCTCAAGCACTTTGTGGTAATTCTGCTTCATAATACACAGAAATTGATCTATTTATTTAGAACTGAATTTTTTTCTTTAGCCATCAGCTGAACATGAGATAAACAATACTAGGAAACCTTATTTCCTAATGCTGAGTGGAGACTTTTTTCAATACAAAAGAAGGCAAAATGTAAGAGTCCTTCATCCTCCATGGATTGGCTTTCTCACCATATAGGAATATAGCAGTTATTACGCCTTGTCTCTCCCTATGCAGAGAAAAAGAATCCCAAGTAAGTGAAATTGGCACAGGAAATTCAGCTGAAAGAGAACAAAGGGGTTTCCATCCTCCTGAACCAGTGGTGGGATTCTACTGATTCGGCCGAACCAGTATTTCTTTCTTTTTTCCTCTCGACAGTCAGCTGTGTCAGGATCCCCTTTGCTGTCTTACCATTTCACCCAGGAGGCTTCCCTGAGGCCAGGAGATAAAAAAAACAAAACGGTGTGTGTTAAGTTCTGTGCATGGGTGCAAGGATGGAGACAAGCCAGTGAAACAGTGAACTTCAAACTCTTTATTTACATGTGAAAACATCTCAGTTCAATGGCCACGATGGGCCCCTTTATATCGGCAACTCTTAACTTATTTAACCAATGAAACACAGGGAGCGCTAGCTCCATTAACCAATGGGAGAGGCTTGTTAATAGCCAATCAGATTCTCCTAAACGGACCAATCCGATGTCGCTATCATCGGCCAATCAGAAGTGCAGGGCCAGAACCCTGCACTTTGCTTCAAGCTCTTAATGATCTTTATTAAGTATTTATTGATTCACAACAGTGTGTGTGGGGGGGAGGGGAGGGTGCTGCACCCCCAAAAAGAAGAAGCCAAGCCCACTCATTCACATGGCCACACTCACCTACCCACACCCACAGAACCAGTACTAAAAGTATTTGCATCCCACCCCTGTCCTGAATGGATGTTATCTGTCTCATCAGCAAAGAGATGATAATTTCAATTGTATTCTGTCCTAGTTATCACTATTTGTTAAGTGTGGAGCATGGGTACGAAGAACGGAGACGAGCCAGTGAAATATTCAGAAACTCTTCAGAACTCTTTATTAACATGGTGTGACAGCTCAAACTGGATGGCTACTATAGCCTTCCTTATATAGGCAACTAATTAACTATTCAACCTGTTGTGAATGAATAAATGTTAAATAAAGTTATCTTGAGCTTGAAGTCAAGTGCAGGGTTCTGGCCCTGCACTTGATTGGCTGTTAATGGCAAGATCGGATTGGTCCGTTCAGGAGAATCTGATTGGCCATTAACAGGCCATTCTCATTGGTTAACGGAGCTAGCGCTCCCGGATTGCTATTGGTTGAATAGTTAATAAGTTGCCTATATAAGGAAAGCTATAGCAGCCATCCAGTTGGAGCTGTCACACCATGTAAATAAAGAGTTTGAAGTTCACTGTTTCTACCGGTTCGTCTCCATTATTCGCACCCATGCTCCAGACATAACACTGGCGACGAGGATGGGATGTGGAGACGTCAGAATTGACTAAACAACGAAGAAGACAACCGAGCACGTGGCTGAAACGCACAACGGCGGAACCATGTCCGGTGGCGTAGTACCACCCACTCTGTTCGACCCAGCACAAGAGGACTGGGAGTCCTACATGGACCGTTTCCAAATATTCTTGGAAATGAATAATCTGAAGGATGCCACAACCGGGAAGAAATGGGCGGTATTCCTGTCGCATTGTGGGCCGACCGTATTCAAGATGGCCAAGGCGCTAACAAAACTGGCTGAAGTGAAGGCCATGGACTGGGATGTCCTCGAACCGCTACTAAGGGCCCACTATGCACCGACCGTTCCAACACTCGTAAGACGGCACGAGTTCTACCAAAGAAACCAGTGGAAAGGAGAAAGCGTTGCCGATTTCATTGCGGGCCTCCGAAACTTGGGAGACCACTGCGATTTCGCTGACCTAGAAGAAGCTTTGAGAGACCGAGTAGTTCTAGGATAAGATGCTCTAAAGGTGCAGAGCAAAATAATGGCTAAGGGCGACATTAGCCTTGCCGATGCCATCGCTGAGGCTACAGCAGCGGAAGCGACCAAGAAGTCGGCTGCCCAACTACACCAAAATCGCGCTCCGACGCACCAACCAGCCGGCAAACTTTCACCTAAGTCGGAAGGACAGCTTTCGACGGCCCACCACGAGGACCCCTCTTCGTCATCAGAAAGCGACGAAGAAGAGGTCCATCGACTGTGGTCCGATCAGGACCATTACCCGAAGTCCCAGCACTGGCTGCGGGGCCAACCGTTACCGCTCTGATTGCAAATTCCACGACACGCTCTGCCACGAGTGCGGGAAATGAGGCCATATCGGACGGGTCTGCAGAAGTCTCCTTAGACCCAGCCAGACCTCGAAGGGGGCCAATTTTTGCCAATCGTCAGGAAACCGTCCTGTAAGGCGAGAACCAGCAAACCACTCCTACAGAAACCGACCCGTGAATCGCCTAACGAGGCGAGAAGAGGCTCACCAAACAATCACTATCGGCCAAGCCTCTTCATTGGATGCCAAGAAAATTCGAGTTAAAGTGGACATCGAAAATCAGCCTTACCAAATGGAAGTTGACTCAGGATCGTCTCTTTCAATGGTCTCCTGGAAGACCCTCAAGCAACTCATCCCTACTATCCGGTGCCAAGACCTTCAATTCCAAAGTCTCGTGCTAAAAGACTACCAGGGGAATTGGATTCCAGTCGTAGGATCCAGTCGAGTCCGGGTTTCGTTCAAGAACAGCACAGCGTACTTACCCCTGACGGTGATCGACAAGGACCGGCCTAGCCTGTTAGGCCTGCAATGGTTCGCACCGCTCGGCATTGAAGTGGCAGGCGTTAACCGAATCGGCAGCAGTGACTGGGAGGAGGACCTAGCCCACGAATTCAAGGACGTCTTCACGGAAAAGCTAGGCGAGTACAAGGGGACCCCGATATCCTTTAGCCTTAATCCAAAAATAGCTCCCATCCGCCTTAAGCCTCGTCGAGTTCCGTTCGCCCTAAAGCTGAAAATCAATGAACAGCTTGATAAGTTGATAGCCCAGGGAGTGTTAAAGCCAACCGATCACTCTCCCTGGGAAACCCTAATCGTGACACCAATTAAGCCAGACAGCTCAATTAGAATTTGCAAGGACTACCGAGCCACCCTAAACCACGCCCTGCAACAGAACCCATATCCGGTGCCGGTGGTGCAACACCTCCTCCATTCCCTGGGGGGCGGAAAAGTCTTTGCTAAACTGGACTTAGCTCAGGCTTATCAGCAACTGCTAGTTGATGAAAAAACAGCACAGGCACAGACAATTGTAACACACCGAGGTGCCTTTAAGTGTACGCGGCTCCAATTCGGAGTAAGTGTAGCCCCGGGGATCTTTCAGAGTCTAATGGAGAGACTCTTGCAGGGGATCAAAGGCGTTGTCCCCTATTTTGACGATGTGCTAATTGCTGCCCCCACTCCAAAAATTTTACAGGATCGTTTAAGACTTGTTCTACAAAAATTCCAAGAAGCACGCCTTAAGGTGAAGAAAAATAAGTGCAAGTTGTATACAGATTGTGTTGAATTCTTAGGGTACTTAATTGACAGTCAGGGTATTCACCCTACCGATTGCAAAATGAGAGCAATAAAAAATGCTCCCAGACCCTGGAACAAGGCCGACCTCCAGGCATTCTTAGGCCTCATCAATTTCTATAACGTATTCTTGCCTCACAAGGCGACTGTTGCTGAACCTTTACATTGCCTACTAGACAAAAAAGCAAATTGGGTATGGGGTCATAGAGAAGAGCATGCGTTCCGTAATGTAAAAAGACTACTGACTTCTGACGCTGTACTAATGCAGTACAATGAAACCTTACCGTTAAATATCACATGTGATGCATCGCCTTTTGGAGTGGGCACCATTTTGAGCCATGTAATGCCTAATGGTAGCGAAGCCTAATGGTAGCGAAGCCCCTGTTGCTTATTTTTCAAAAACACTCTCGAAAACCGAGCGAAATTATAGCCTGATTGATAAATAAGCCCTGGCTATTGTATCGGCTGTTAAAAGATTCCATGAGTACGTGTACGGCCGGGCCTTTACTACAGTGACTGACCACAAACCTTTGCTGGGATAATTGCTGGGGATAAGCCAACCCCCTACATACTATCTCCCAGGATGACCCGCTGGTCAGAATTCTTGGCGGCCTATAATTATCAGCTACAATACCACCCCGGTAAAGCTATTCCTCATGCCGACGCGTTGAGCCGAGCACCGCTTCCAGAAATCATCAACAATCCCGCGCCAACGATGACAATGTTGCAGATTGAGACACTTCGTACGCCGCCATTAACTGCCCATGATATCGCGAGAGAAACAAAACGCGACCCCATCTTAGCAAGAGTCCTCACGTGGGTAGAACGCGGATGGCCATTGGACCAAGTACCAGACGACTTCGCACCATTCAAAAGCCGTCAAACAGAGTTGTTTTCTCAAAAGGGCTGTATCATCTGGGGCGATAGAGTTGTTATCCCAGAACGACTCCAGCAGGCACTACTAAGAACCTTGCACGATGGCCACCCTGGCATCGTGCGCATGAAGGACCTCGCATGAAGCTACGCGTGGTGGCCAGGCATCAACAGACAAATCGAATCGTGGGTCAAAACTTGCCAGAGATGCCAAGAAGTAAGCAACGCTCCACCAAAGGCGACTCCAACCGAATGGGAGACACCGCGGGGACCATGGTCCCGTATCCATCTAGATTTTGATGGGCTGACCAAAGGCCACACATTCTTGTTAACCATAGACGCCTACTCGAATTGGCTCAAGATCCACTGTATGAGGAACACGACCACCGAAGCGGTAATCAAAAGACTGGAAAGACTGTTTGCAACCCACGGATTACCAGGCATTCTGGTATCTGACAACGGGCCCCAATTTACCGCGCTGTCCTTTGAGCAGTACTTGGCTTACCGCGGTATCTGACATGCACTCACTTCCCCTGCGCACCCTGCGGCCAACGGTAGGGCTGAGCGCATGGTATAATTCGTCAAGAGAATGCTACAAAAAATAGACTACGACAACATCGACGAGAAAATCAACCGAATCCTTTTTCTAAAGCACATCACACCTCACAGCGTCACCAACAAAACTCCCGCCGAGCTGCTAATGGGATGGAAGCTTTGCTGATTTCATCGCGGATCTCCGGAATCTGGGAGGTCTATGCGAGTTTATCGACTTAGAAGAAGCCCTGAGAGACCGAATCGTTCTGGGATTAGATGCACCAGGCACTCAGAGTAAATTAATGGCAAAGGGCGACATCACCCTTAAAGACGCCATAGCTGAAGCTACTGCGGCAGAAGCAACCAGGAAGTCGGCTGCCCAAATGCACCGCACAGACACCACGGTTTGCCAACAAGCCAGCGACATTTCACCTCAGTCAGAGGGACAGCTAAAAAGTCAGGAGCCTGCATGCAGTCCTCCAGAGCTCTGTTTTCGCTGGCAGAGGCATTGCGAGCTGGTCTTTTACTGTTTCCAAATTGGCCCTGTGGGCCAGCTCTAAGCACCCCATGGGCCAGATTCAGCCCACAGGACTTGAGTGTGACACCCCTGTATTATAGTATGATGATTTTAAACATTTAGTTTCACTTTAGCCTTAAATTAAATGAATTGAAGAAAGTAGAAAAGTTTTTTGGGGAAATTTCACTTGGATTTGTTTTTTTGTGAAATTTATTTCTCTCTTAAATTAAAAAAAAAAAAAAAAGTAGGTCCCATTTTAAACATTTCCATTCACTGTATATGCCATTTTTGTCTGGTTTTTAATGTTACCTGCTTTAGCAAGAATAGTATGAAAATCAAGTCAACTGAATGTTTTGGCATTTTCTTTTATTTGCCTTCAGAGATAATGTTATTGTAAATCTCATGCAAATGAATAAGGTATTCCCAAGGGTCACCTTGAAATAAGATCTGCTAGCATGTGATCCATATTAAAACAAATGAGCTTTGCAGAAAGCTGGTGAAGTAAATCACTGTGGGTGGCACCAAAAACAACTCAGCTTTGACATATTTTCCTGAACTGTGACTGGAGATCCCAACCTCATGGAGGAGTTAATGATGCTTCCTTACCATATGGATTGGGTACATTTAAACTGTTGACTTTTTTCACCACTGATCTCACCATCCCATCCATTAATTTATAATTCTTGTTATGCTCTGTCTTCCCCCCCCCCACAATTTTTTATTTTTATTCAAAACATTAAAACACAGACTCCAATATATATATAAACAAACCATAACTAAATAAGAGTACACAAAAAGTCTGCATAAAATTAAAAAACAAAACAGATATAAAACAATATAGATATAAACATAAATTGCCATAAATTTATAATTCCTGTGATATTTAAATGCCAGCTGTTAATGTCTCAGTTGCTTCTTTTTTATACTTTCTTCAGTAAAATGACTATGCGTTTAATTGCTAAGCAATCACCTACCCTAAAATGGATTTCAGTTTTCCATCCTCCTGAGGTCTGTAAAATGAGGACCCTGATTGTTGGGAGCGAGATGCTTACTTTGTAAACCACTTAGGGCTACACTGTGAAGCAGTATATAAGTCTAAGTGCTATTGCTATTGCTATTGCTATTGCTCTTTCTCATTCTCTGCCATTCAAAGATATTAATTTTTGCATTTTTTTCTGAACTTGCCATAATAAGTTGGACATTAATAATATTCTTAACAGATCCCTCTAAAAAATTTAAATGTTGCAATGGAGTATAAATAGCTCTTAAAAAATGATAGCAATCAGGACTGGAATTTCAAATGCTGACTAGCAGTCATTAAGCAAATCCTCTTGTGTATACCCAATTTTATGACCATGGTCGTTAAGTAATTACATTGTCTTAAATGAATCACACAGTCATTTAGTGAAACCAGCTTCCCCATGAATTTTGCTTGTTGTTAGCTGGCTGGGAAGGTCACCAATTGTAATCGTGTGACTAAAGAATGCTGCAATTATTGTAAATGCAAGCCAGATCATGACCATGTGACCATGGAGGTGGTACAGTACTAGTATTTCTGTGTGCAGTTGTAAATCACTTTTTAAAAAAACCTCTGAGCTGTTGTTAAATGATTGATCATAATTCAAGGACTACCTGCACTCAATTATAAGAAGTTCTTAAAATATATATATTTAAAAAATACTGACTAATCTTCCAGTCACCATTTCTGTAGTTATGATTAAACACAGTCCTGAGCTGGTTGGTGAGGGAGGAAGAGATTCAGGGTAGCCACAGTCTAGTGCAGTGGTTCCCAAACTTTTTCAGTCCACCGCCCCCCTGGTGCTACAAACTCATCCTCAATGCCCCCCACCCAGGGGCGGGATTCAAATTTCTGTGGGCATGGCCTAATTTGAAGGTGTGGTTTGCTGGTAATGTGATTGGGTGGGCATGGCTTGCTGGTCACGTGACTGGGTGAGCATGGTTTGGTGACTGGCAAATCAAATACAGTGGTCCTCACTTAATGACCAGTTGCTTAGCAAGTGTTCTAATTTATGACTGGCCTCCCCAGAACTACATGACCTATTTTTGGAGTTTTGACAGCCATGCACACACATATACACATAATCCCTTCCAACCCTGCTGGGGAAGGTCATTGGACTAGAATCAGCAAAGCATCTCTGATTAGATTCTAGTTGTGAATAAAATCTAATCAGAGATGCTTTGCTGATTCGTGTTGATTTGTTTTATTTCTATTTCTTTATTTTATGTTGCTGAATTGCATTGACATGTGTGTCCCTTCTTGTGCACAACCCAGAAGCTTTGGTGATTCTTTGCAGCAAAAATTACTAACCTCTGGCTTTGCTCTACTTTTCAAACATGCCGGCACTGCTGGGTTCTAGATGCCGGCCCCGCAGGTCCACCCCATTGAGCCTGCTGTACTGGAGGGACCTGCCCAAGCAAGTCCGAGCAGAGCAGTGCACCAAATCAATGGGGTGAGCCTGGGAGAGGGAAAGGGAGAGAGAGAGAAAAGAGAGAAAGAGCAAAGGAAGAAAAGAAAGAGAAAAGGGAAAGAAAGAAAAAGGGACAAAGAAAGGGGGGCATGGAGGGATGGAGGGGGGAGGGGGAGAGAGGGAGAGAGAGAGAGACCTGATGTATCAGATTGAAATGAGGCCTAGTTTAGAGGCCCTTTTCCACATTGAAACATCTTTGCCAGCATCTTTGCCAGCACATTAAAACATCTTTGGCTTCTATTTATTAAAGGTTTTGTGGACGAAACATGGTCAAGACTATCAGGAAGCTCTCACATTTTGTAGAGGCTTTAAACAGGATCCATTGGACAAGATCTCCACCCTAAAAAATTACTTTTCCCAAATGTATTACAATGCCAATTCTGAAGAAGGCAAAACCATAATGTACTAGTAAATTACAAGGAGAACACACACACACACACACACACACTCCCTTCTAACCCTGCTGGAGCAGGTGATTGGACTAGAATAGATATCTCATTAAATTTCTCCTCCCTCCCTCCTTTATGTCTTTTTCTTTCTGTCCCTTCCTTCCATCCCCCCTCTTTCTTTGTCCTTTTTCTTTATTTCTTTTTCTTTCTGTCTCTTCCTTCCATCCTCCTCTTTCTTTGTCCCCTTTTCTTTCTTTTCCTTTTCTCTTTCTCTTTTTCCTTCTCTCTTTCTCTCTTCCTCTCTCTTTCCTCTCTCTTTTCCTCTCTCAGGCTCACCCCATTGACTTCGTGCACTGCTCTGTTCGGACTTGCTTGCGCAGGTGCCTCCAGAGCAAGGGGATCAATGGGGTGGAACATGGCAGTGGCGGGATGTTTGAAAAGGAGAGCAAAATCACTCTGGCTTTGCTCTCCTATTCCCAACACTGTGTTTGGGGCAATGCCCCACTGCCCCGAACATGGCAGTGGGATGTTTGAAAAGGAGAGCAAAGTCACTCTCCTTTCCAAACTCTGTGTTCAGGGCAGAGCTCCTTGCACCAGAGCGTGCAAGTCAATGGGATGATCCTGCGGGGCCTTGCCTCGAACGCGTCAGTGGTGGGATTTTTTCTCACCCCTGAATTGTGCCCTGCCACTCACCTCCAGCACCCATTGCCACCTCTTAGTGCCCCCCTGCCAGCCCCCTTGCCTATCAGCACCCCCCTAAGGCATCCCCCCCACCAGAGGGCGGTACCACCCACTTTGGGAACCACTGGTCTAATGTATCTCATCTATTAGGTTATAAGGTTATAGCTTTAGTCTGGCAAGAGTCTATCCATTAGTGTACACAAATAAAGAACTGGACTCAATAAGATCTTATTATGTCATATCTGGGCTTAGGCCTGACAGTCTCCTTCTGTTCTGTAAAGTGAGCATTAGCACTCTGGAAGTTGTGTTCCCACAACTTTTTTTTTTTATTCCTCAAAACCAAGTGTGTCAAAGTCATGGCGTTACATTGTTGTCATGTGATGTATCACGACTTTTTCCCCCTTTGCTAAACTGGGTGTGGGTGTGACCACACCTGCTCAATTACTGATCAGTTTGGAGTAGCTTCATAATCTAAAGGAATAGCCATTCATTTGTAGCATCTGACAATTTCAGTAGTGCAAACCTTCTGGCCAGAAAAGTCTAATGGTCTTTTTTTCTTACTGAAATGACACAAAACAGCACAGAAGGAAGAAAACAAGGAAGCTACTCCCTGGCTCCAGTGCTTGCTTTGTTATTTTGTTGTTGGGAAGTTGAAATATTTGTTATTCTGATTATATATATGGAAAGATCTGATAGCTCACACACATGTATTTAATCTTTCTACATTTGAAAGGTAAGCTTGAGTCAATTATCAGAAGTTTAGATTAGATAGCAAAACTTTAGCAAGTCTTTTATTTATTGAGGTACTTTTGTTTATTACAACATAAAGTTATATTGTACTGTGTATCAATTGGCAACATGGAAACTGGAAGAACAAAGCAATATCAAAAGTCATTTTACTACATTATTTGCTTATAAAAACTGGTCACAGTTAATGTATCCATTGTTACTATATTATTCATTCTCCATTTATTATTACATATCACATTTCAACATTGCTTTTTTATCATAATTTTAAGTGTTTATAACAGTTATCTTTGTCACTGTTCTCACATCTGAAATAAGGTGCAACTTTATATTTGTTCTTCTATTCTTTGGGTTATGCAATGAATCAAATGTTATAAAAGCACCTGTAACAAATAGCAAGACAATCATAGATAAGAAAATTGAGAAAACTATGAAGCAGAAAATTGGTATAGCTGTATTGAATGCATAAGGTAGTGAATTTGATAGAGATGTTTTGCTAGCTACAGGAGTACTAACACAAATAAATAAACAAGTAAATAAACCAAACCAATGAGTAGGCTATGTGTTTCTCTGATCAGAAGGATTTTTCTTGTTTCTTCCACATCTAAAACTTAATTACGTTTTTTCATTTAATCTCTCACGATTTTTTTAAATGACACCCCAAGGATGGTAAATAACAATGAAAGTTGTAAATCACTTTGAGCCCCATCAGGTAGATCAGATCATGAAATCAACTCCATGGAAAGGCTAAAATTACTTTCATTGAAAGTTATTATGTTATGGAAAACTTGCATGGACAGTTTGCTAAAAGGAGAAAAAAATACAATTGATGAATTTGAAGATTAAGAAAGATGTGAATTACCTGAAGGAACTTATATAATATTTGAGAGGAAGGATGGATTAAAAGTATGTAATTATTGGTTAAAACGGTCAGAAATCATATTATTAGACTATCTACTATTGACCTCACCCCTTTCCTAAGAGGTTCTGTAGGGGGTGTGCATAAGCGCACCAACGTGCCTTCCATCCCTGTCCTATTGTTTCTTTTTATTTTTCTTATATGTATCCATTTCATGTACTCATAACTATGTCTATACTTATGCCTGTAATCTTATAATCGCTTGACAAAATAAATAAATGAATGAATGAATGAATGAATGAATGAATGAATGAATGAATAAATAAATAAATAAATAAATAAATAAATAAATAAATAAATAAATAAATAAATAATAATTCTTACCTTTAGCTTTGTGTTTCATTTCCTTCCTTCCTTCCTTCCTTTTGATTTGTGTCTTATTCTATGAAAATAATATGTATATACACACACACACACACCACAAACATATAACATTCTTGCAAATTGGATTACGTTATACCACCTCCCCTCTCTTCTTATCCTTCTGTAAATTAGAGAAATGTCTGTCTGTGCCTTTTGCATTTTCTATTGTTATGAATGTATTGCTTTGGTACAGTGGTGGGATTCAAAACTTTTTACTGCTGGTTCTGTGGGCATGGCTTGGTGGGCATGGCAGGGGAAGGATACTGTAAAACCTCCAGTCAGAGGTGGGATTTGCTGATTCTCTGAACTACTCAAAATTTCCGCTAGCAGTTCTGCAGAACTGCTCAGAACCTGCTGAATACCACCTCTGCTTTGGTAACAGATACAGTTACTGTATCTCCCTCAAGGTCATCTTCCTGACTTTCTAAAATCAGTGAATTATAAAACTGTAAAATTTTATATAGGATTTTATATAGTTTACTTATTTGGTAGCTATAGTAAGCATGAACTGAAACTAAGTATTTTTTCCCCCTTTTGTTACTCTGGCTGTTATATTATCAGTCCAGCTCCATTGGTGTTATATTTAACCAATCTAAATTAGTTAACCAGGATATTTACATTGACTTATTTATAATGAGTTGTCATTTTCAATATAAATAGCATTTCTTTAAAAAAATCCTCTTTGATAGTTACATCAAACACAGACTTTCCATTTCTTATGACCTGTAGAAAGGATCCTATAAACCTTCAGATAGGTTTTTTTTTTGGATCCCAAATAATTAATTGACTCTCCCTAACTTAGGGTTCATTGATTGGTTCTTGGAACTATTTAATAAATCCCACTTATTAAGAGTCACTTTTTGTGAGATTGGTGGCCATAAAAATTGATCACTAAATGAATAAATATAAAAAAATATTCTGGCCTTCTCAACATTAGGGGCACTAATGTCCTGGTTTTGCTTTCTGATATTACTGATGCTATTTTGGTGTCGTAGTAACTGAACCCTTTCAGATGGAATTCTGTAATTGTCTAGCTGAAGACTGGTAACATCCTAATTAGCTTCTGTTATGGACATTTGCCTCATCATTGATTTGAAACAGAATATAATATTTATAAATAAATATTAGAGGCAATGGGTTTATGCTGGAGGAAATTTTTTTGGAGAACTTGAAACCTCATGCATATTGTAATACAGATCTATGTCGAGGTTTTATTTATTTATTAGTATTTATTGACTGCCCAAGTCAAGTGGACTCAGAGCTCTTTTTGATTAAATACATAGATTTTTTATGAATAGATTTATGGCATAGTTGAATGTTTTTTTGCAATTAAAATAAAAAGAAGTAATCACTATTTAAACTAATCACTATTTAAGAAGTAATCACTATTTAAACTATTAATTAATAGATACTTTCCAGCCATGGAAACTGGCCCACCAAATTGTGTGTGTGATTTGCCTTTGCATTATTATTTCTATAATTTAGAAGTAAACATACATTGGAAAGTTATGGCGTATTTCTAGTGCTTTCTCATTAAAATAAAATGCCCAACTTTCCCACCAGTGAAGGACATGACCACAAAACAATAGTAATAAAATAAATTATTCAGATGTGGATGAGCATTAGCTAATGTAAACATTATACAGAAATCTTAGTTCAATTCATTATGTAATTATAGGACTATACAAACAAATATCAGTTTCTCAAATTCCCAAGAATCTACCTTCAAAA
The DNA here is from genome assembly GCA_033807585.1 of Hydrophis major. Lineage (NCBI taxonomy): Eukaryota > Metazoa > Chordata > Lepidosauria > Squamata > Elapidae > Hydrophis > Hydrophis major. The sequence goes on along the minus strand of CM066329.1, from coordinate 293,656,746 downwards.
CAATAGGACAAAATACCAAACATTTAAATTCTTCCCTTAGCCATAAGAAATGGGATCAACAGGCATTCCTTGAAGTATTTACTCTTTTGGTACATTTCTACCCAAAATAAAGCATAACAACTTTGGCCAACTTGGTGACCTCCAGGGAAGCTAGCACTGTAGCTCCCAAAATTGCTAGCCAGCATGATGTCTGTTGAAAGAAAACATTAAACAAAGTAGTGTTTATGAGGCTGATCTATGGTTTCAGCTAACAAAGTAGTAAGTGCAGCTTGGATTGGCCCTTTGGATTGACCCCACCAAATCCAGATATGCATGTACAAGAACAAAGTTTCCAATCCATAGTTTTTTCTTCCTGAGAAAGAAAACCGATAGCATTGCAAACTTTGGAAGTACACCAAATTTGAAAATTTTATAGACCAAGATGTCATGTTTAGTATTCAAGGAATGGAGAAGTGAAATAAATGTTGCTATCTATATATTCTCTCCTATTGGAAGGACAACCAGGGACAATTTCAGGGGACAAAATGATGGATGCAAATGGGATGAAAAGCCTTGTCCCTTTTACATACATGAGATGCTTGTAATGTACACTGCTCAAAATAATAAAGGGAACACTTAAACAACACAATGTAATTCCAAGTCAATCACACTTCTGTGAAATCAAACTGTCCACTTAGGTAGCAACAGTAACTGACAATCAATTTCCCATGCTGTTGTGCAAATGGAATAGACAACAGGTGGAAAGCAGAGGCAGTTAGCAAGACATCCCCAATAAAGGAGTGGTTCTGCAGGTGGTGACCACAGACCACTTCTCAGTTCCTATGGTTTCTGGCTGATGGTTTGGTCACTTTTGAATGCTGGCGGTGCTTCCACTCTAGTGGTAGCATGAGATGGAGTCTACAACCTACACAAGTGGCTTAGTAGTGCAGCTCATCCAGGATGGCACATCAATGCGAGCTGTGGCAAGAAGGTTTGCTGTGTCTGTCAGCGTAGTGTCCAGAGCATGGAGGTGCTACCAGGAGACAGGCCAGTACATCAGGAGACGTGGAGGACACCGTAGGAGGGCAACAACCCAGCATCAGGACCTCTATGTCCACCTTTGTGCAAGGAGGGACAGGAGGAACACTGCATGTGGCTGCTCAAACGGTCAGAAACAGACTCCATGAGGGTGGTATGAGGGCCCGATGTCCACAGGTGGGGATTGTGCTTACAGCCCAACACTGTGTAGGACGTTTGGCATTTGCCAGAGAACACCAAGATTGGCAAATTCGCCACTGGTGCCCTTTGCTCTTCACAGATGAAAGCAGGTTCATAATGAGCACATGTGACAGATGTGACAGGGTCTGGAGATGCCGTGGAGAACATTCTGCTGCCTGCAACATCCTCCAGCATGACCGGTTTGGCAGTGAGTCAGTAATGGCGTGGGGTGTCATTTCTTTAGGGGGCTGCACAGTCCTCCATGTGCTTGTCAGAGGTAGCCTGACTGCCATTAGGTACCGAGATGAGATCCTCAGACCCCTTGTGAGACCATATGTTGGTGCGGTTAGCCCTGGCTTCCTCCTAATGCAAAACAATACTAGACCCCATGTGGCTGGAGTGTGTCAGCAGTTCCTGCAAGATGAAGGCATTGATGCTATGGATTGGCCCGCTTGTTCCCCAGACCTGAATCCAATTGAGCACATCTGGGACATCATGTCTCGCTCCATCCACCAACGCCATGTTGCACCACAGACCGTCCAGGAGTTGGGGGATGCTTTAGTCCAGGTGTGGGAGGAGATCCCTCAGGAGACCATCCGCCACCTCATCAGGAGCATGCCCAGGCGTTGTAGGGAGGTCATACAGGCACATGGAGGCAGTCATTTTGACTTGTTTTAAGGACATTATTTCAAAGTTGGATCAGCCTGTAGTGTTTTTTTCCACTTTAATTTTGAGTGTAACTTCAAATCCAGACCTCCATAGGTTGCTAAATTTAATTTCCATTGATAATTTTTGTGTGATTTTGTTGTCAACACATTCAACTATGTAATGAACAAAAAATTTCATAAGAATATTTCATTCATTCAGATCTAGGATGTCTTATTTTTGTGTTCCCTTTATTTTTTTGAGCAGTGTATATTAAAAAAAAAAATAAAGAGAGGATTTCAATTGCCCAGTCATGCCTGTAATTTGGCACTATTGACTGTGGAAGAGCAGGCTGCTTAGAAAAATTGCAGACATCTGTGCTGTTTCCACCCCTCTTATTTGAGCCTTCTGCCCAGCAGCTGCCCAAAACACTCGATGCAGGTGTGGAAGGAGATGGGAAAAGAGAAGTTTCATGTTTTGGAAGCTCTGCAGCCATCAGCACATAGAGTAAATCAGCTAATAAAAGAATGGGATTTTTTTCCCTCCTCATTGAGATTGGATCAGCCAGAGGAAAACCAAGGGGCCTATCAAATCAAAGCACAATGTGGGAAGGCGCAAATGCTTTATAGTCTGGCTATTAATAAAGGAGAAAAAAATAGGAAAAATCCCAGAGAGAGAGGAATGAATTAAAGTTAGAACAGTGTTTGTAAGAGACACCAGCTTGCCCTGCCAGTATTGCTAGAGTGTTTTTTTTTCCTCCTTGGTAGTTCCTTGATTAGGGTAATACACTATTTTATGCTTATTTCAATCCTAAAACCAACACTGACAGACAAGTTATATAAACAGAGAGCAAACCCCACTCCCTTCTGACTCTGATGATGTTAGGTGGGGTAATGAAGCATCTGCAACAAACAACCAAACTTAGAGAGCACCAAGGACTCCACAATTTAATCTATACCCTCATATATTCTCCTCTGTTTATACAACTGATGTTTGAATGTCACTTTTCTATGTGTTCGACAGAGTCCATGCTTTATAAATACTTGAATATACTGTAATGATTACATATTTAACACTGGAAAGAAACATTGAAGGTTCAGCCACATTTATATTAAATATGTGGTATTAATATAACAACCCCCAAATCCATTAACATTTATTATGCAATTTTTTCCCTAAAAGTGAGTCTGGTTATTACTCTGTATCTGCAGTTCATTCATGGACTAACACATAACCATATATGTATGCAGATAGGAAAGTTATATTGTTCAAAAACTCAGTTAATGAGTTTAAGAAGTGATTATAAGCTACTGCAATTCTCCACAGTAATAATCCAAAGTGTCTGTGACTTATGATTAAATTTGGCAACAACTTTGAGCTCCCACTGTTGTGTGAAATTAATACCACAGACTGTAGCAATGCTATTTATTGAACACAAGGGAATAGATTATAGCTTCATAAATTCAAAGGCAACCTCTATACTACTTAATTAGAATCAGTTGCTATGACTAAGTTAACAGCAGCATTTGACAAGGATTCCTACAGGAAAGAAACCACCAGGACCCTCAGGATATAATTTATAGACCCCAAACTTTTGATAGGCAAATTCACAACTGCTTATTAGAAACAGACTGATGTATTTGGAAAAAAAATAACGATAAGAGCTTTTTTTCTTCGGAATTTGAATAGCTGCCTTTAAAATTAAATTAGTTATTTCAACTCAGAGCAATGAGCTTAGTTTAAGGATATATTTTATTATGTATTTGCATTCTTTCCCCCTACGCCACCCCCAAAAAACTATACTTCTTATCTTCTACACCAGGGATAGACAACCCGGACAATGGCAAGATGTTATGTTTGGAATTCACTTGCTCCCCACAAATTTTGTGGAAGTTATTGTTCACCTACTTCTCTCCTACACAATTTATTTTTATCATTTCAATTATTATTTCACTTATTTCATTTTTTGCCTATGTGAACACTGAGGACAGCTTAAATCAATTAAAATATTGCAGTGGAAGAGAACTAGTTGAGTAAGGTTAAGATAATGGAATATATTTGATAAATCATTATTGTCCTTTATTTATTTATTGCCCGAATCATTCTGCCATTTATTTATTAAATTTATAGGGTATCCCATTCCAGACTATTTTGAGTGGGTTTTACAAAATGAACGCATCTGTAAATGCAAAACAATTCCAACAATAAACAACTTCTATTTAAGGAGCAATGCCATCGCTCCCTGCCTCCTCCCCCCTTTGCAACCAATTCAGGAGTTTATCATGTTTGATGGTATTGAGCAATTAAGAAGGGCCAGGATGGTAGCATGACTTCTGTCGCAGCTCCATAAGATCATAAATAAGCATAAGTAATATTTTCTCCCAACTATGTCCTAATCTAAAATCTCATGGAAAAAAGTTTCTTCAAGATCCTCTATAACTTCAGCATGACTATTTCTTCAGGAAGGTAGACTATTGACTCCTTCAAGGTTGGCAGATCTAGAGGTGGAGTATTGACTTCTTCAAGGCTGATGGAAACATTCCCTCTTTTTAACAGGTTAAAGTCTGCACGTTACACCTTGGGTATTCATGAGACAGGAAGCAAAAGCAAGTAATCAGCTTTGTAGTACTGAGGTTCCTGTCCGTTTCCTTAAGAGTTACAGGATGGATCTTATCTGGGGTACTTAAGCATGATTGTAGTTTAAGTGTCTCAACTAAAATTATTAATTCTTAGCAAATCCAAACAACTTTATCTGGCAAATGCTTAGAATAATCTTCACTGAGGTATAGAGGTGAAACTCAAAAAATTAGAATATCGCACAAAAGTTCATTTATTTCAGTAATGCAACTTAAAAAGTGAAACTAATATATGAGATAGACTCATTACATGCAAAGCAAGATAGTTCAAGCTGTGATTTGTCATAATTATGATGATTATGGCTTACAGCTTATGAAAACCCCAAATCCACAATCTCAGAAAATTAGAATATTACATGCAATCAATAAAACAAGGATTGTACATAGAACAATATCAGATTTCTGAAAAGTATAAGCAAGTATTCAGTACTTGGTTTAGGCCCCTTTTTCAGCAAGTACTGCCTCAATGCGGTGTGGCATGGAAGCTATCAGCCTGTGGCACTACTGAGGTGTTATGGAAGACCAGGATGCTTCAATAGCGGCCTTCAGCTCTTCTGCATTGTTCAGTCTCATGTCTCTCATTTTTCTCTTGGCAATGCCCCATAGATTCTCTATGGGGTTCAGGTCAGGAGAGTTTGCTGGCCAATCCAGCACTGTAATCCCATGGTCATTAAACCAGGTTTTGGTGCTTTTGGCAGTGTGGGCAGGTGCCAAGTCCTGCTGGAAAATGAAGTCAGCACCCTCATAAAGCTTGTCTGCAGAAGGAAGCATGAAGTGCTCCAAAATCTCCTGGTTGACAGCTGCGTTGACCCTGGACTTAATGAAGCAGAGTGGACCAACACCAGCGGATGACATGGCTCCCCAAATCAACACAGACTGTGAAAACTTCACACTGGACTTCAAGCATCTTGCAGTGTGTGCCTCTCCATTCTTCCTCCAGACTCTGAGTCCTTGGTTTCCAAATGAGATACAAAAGTTGCTCTCATCAGAAAAGAGGACTTTGGACCACTGAGCAACAGACCAGGTCTGTTTTTCTTTAGCCCAGGTAAGATGCTTCTGACATTGTTGTTGTTCAGGAGCAGCTTGACAAGAGGAATACGACATTTGAAGCCCATGTCCAGGATCTGCCTGTGTATGGTGGCTCTTGATGCACTGACTCCAGCCTTAGCCCATTACTTGTGAAAGTCCCCAACACTTTTTAATGGCCTTTTCCTGACAATCCTCTCCAGGCTGTGGTCATCCCTGCTGCTCGTGCACCTTTTTCTTCCACACTTTTCTGTTCCACACAACTTTCTATTAATGTGCTTTGATACAGCAGTTTGGGAACATCCAACTTCTTTTGCAATTACCTTTTGAGGCTTTCCCTCCTTATGGAGGGTGTCAGTGATGGTTTTCTGCACAACTGTCAGGTCAGCAGTCTTTCCATGATTGTGATTCCTACTGAACCAGACTGAGAAATTATTTAAAGGCTCAGGAACCCTTTGCAGGTGTTATGGCTTAATTAGCTGATTAGAGTGGGACACTTTGAGCCTAGAATATTGAACCTTTTCACAATATTCTAATTTTCTAAGATTGTGGATTTGGGGTTTTCATGAGCTGTAAGCCATAATCATCTCAATTATGACACATCACGGCTTGAACTATCTTGCTTTGCATGTAATGAGTCTATCTCATATATTAGTTTCACTTTTTAAGTTGCATTACTGAAATAAATGAACTTTTGCACGATATTCTAATTTTTTGAGTTTCACCTGTAGAAGAAGCTCAGTATGGAAGAAGCTCATCTCTGTCAAACAATGAATGAGTCACCTGTAAAAGGACCACTGATCTTCTATCAGAAAACACAAAGAGAACTTTTCTTACATTCTTAACCATGTTTCTTTGTTCTTATGTCAATGTAATCCCAAAGATGAATTTGTATATGTGCTCGGTCAGATTCAGTCTTTGTCCAGCAATACTCTAGGCATGTGATATTTCATCTCTTGGAGGTTCTCAGAAAACCAAAGAACTTTCCCTGATATGCATACAGTAAGATGCTCCATTAGAACACTATAATATTTCATTATCTGCATATTCCTACATGAAATTAAGGCATCAGATGAAGAGTTCACCAGATTCTTGGGAAAAACTTTCCAGATCCTTTGAAATCCATCCAGGTTAATTAAGTACCTAGGGCAGACTGATTTACTAAGTCCTGCCCCTATGAAAAATGATAGTATAAGAAAGCCAAAAAATTATCAGACAGTGATTTGTTCATGATAGATAGTAATATTGTCCATCTTCAGGTCATGGTGCAACTGCTCCATAACAAAAACCCAGATCTGATATGAAACTTCAGGAATGCTTTAAGTTCTCGATAATTTAATTCAGGTCCATGATGGCATGAACTCCTAATCTACCTCAGACTCAAATTCTTGGCATACCTTACTTTGATCATGCCTGTTCAATTACTGTATATTTTCCTTTCTTGCTTGCTTTAGCAGCCTATTAAAAACAAATTATATGATTCTCCCCTTTTTTTTCCTTTGGAAGGGTATCCCAAGTATATGATTTCTATACTGTGATCCTAACTTGCTTTACTATAGTAATGGGTATAATACATGTTTCTGAAAGCTTCCAAGAAAATATGTAGTTTTTATAGGAACTATAAAATAAGCTTTGTGATTTAAACTTCTTTTATTCAAGCAACGTTGTATTATTTATAGTCTCTTTTCCCCTCAAACATTTTAAAATATTTTCTTACTTTTAATGCAGTTTGTTCAGAAGAAGTCTATCAAAGACCAGTGTTAGAAGGAGGCTGCTGGAAAAATAGATTCCATCTGCCCATTTCATATATCTGCTATGTTTTAGTTGAATAATATTTCTACCAGTACTCTGTTGATTAGGAAAATTCCCATTGGTGTAATATGGATGTCCACAAATATAAATACATCTTCATGGATCTTCACAGAAGCTTAGGATCAAATCAAATCCATCCAACATTTTTAAAGAATGAGCAAGTATTATATATTATTTATATGTGGAAGAATAAAAACCTAACTTGGGCTTAAGCAAAGATTTACCACTATCCAATTTATAAAACAATCTTATGATCCCCTCCAATAATGTTTGTCATACCCCAGACACATCTCTTTATACACTACACATTAAAAACGCTTGTGGCAGATGGAAATCATAGTAATTTGTTTAATAAAACATTTTAGCTACTTATACAGCAGAGATTATTCCTGCCTAGTGTCTAATATTGTAATGTATTTACTGTGGGTAGATGCCACTGAAGAAAATGGGGTCTTGTTTAATTCATTCAAAATAACAATAGTTCATCTTCTTAAACCATTGAGGGAAGAACAAGGATTTTATGCATGTATCTGAATAAAAATGCAATATAAAATTGTACTAAAATTTGAAGATATAAAAATACAGCCCTTGATGTAATAATAAGTATTAGACATAATTTATCCAGAATTTTAAAATTCCAGAATAGCTTATAAAGATCAATAACCACACAGTCTGACGAATAAATTCATCCCTTCATTGCCAATTGATGCATGTGTATTTAGATTACATATCCTTTTAAAAATTCTAATGGAATATGAAACTTGTCAATCCCTAGACATGGTGACACATTCTTGGTGATACATTCTTGAACATCAGCTATCACTACTCAGTTACTACAGGGAAGTTGGATCTTGGGCTTCCCAGAAATGACCAGTGAGAAAGCAGAAAAACAATGGAAAATACAATTCAATAATCAACATTAATAAAAAAATTAAGTGCCATAGGACCCTGATAGAATTTACAAATTACATCATAATATAGTTTGATTATGATTTAGCACAGCATATAAATCCTGTCATTGCAGCTTATAAATTATGCTTTCTAGTTTAGCAAGTTATGAAACAATATATTAAGCACAGCAGGAATAAGAATAGGACAGGACAGCAGCATCCAAATTCTCCATCAAAGAGTATCTTGTGTTGAACCGACTCAGAAAGGGTCATATTTTAACTTCAGACTGAAAGCTTTTAGTTTTCCATATATTTTTTGGTCTCATTTGAGACAACGATGAATCTGCATACAGACAGGAGGTTATACAACTTGCCTTGTGGTGTAACCGGAACAATCTATAACTGAACACACTCAAAACCGTAGAAATGGTGGTAGACTTTAGAAGAAACTATACTACCACCTCTTATAATACTAAACAACACAGTATCAACTCCAAATTTCTAGGTTCTACTATATCACATGACCTAAAATGGACACCTAACATAAAAAACATCATCAAAAAAGCACAACAAAGAATGCTCTTTCTGTGCCAACTCAGAAAGCTTAAACTGCCCAAGGAGCTACTGATCCAGTTCTACAGAGGAATTATTGAGTCTATCATCTGCACCTCTATAACTGTCTGGTTTGGTACTGCAACCCAACAGGACAGACAGAGAGGATAATTAGGACTGCAGAAAAAACAATTACTACCCATCTGCCTTCAACTGAGGACCTGTATACTTCACGAGTCAAAAAGTGGGCTGTGAAAATATTTACAGACCCCTCACATCCCGGACATAAACTGTTTCAACTCCTTCCCTCAAAATGATGCTATAGAGCACTTCACACCAGAACAACAAGGCACAAGAACAGTTTTTTCCTAAAAGCCATCACTCTGCTAAACAAATAATTTCCTCAACACTGTTCAACTATTTACAAAGTGTACACTACTATTACTGTTAATCTTCTCACCACTCCTTATCGCCCATCCCCTCCCACTTGACTGTTTCCTAGTATGATTCGATTGTTGATTGTACCCTATGGCTATCATTAAGTGTTGTATGATATGATTCTTGATTCTTAATGAATGTACCTTTTCTTTATGTATACTGAGAGTATTTACACCAAGACAAATTCCTTGTGTGTCCAATCACACTATGTTTTCAGAGGTATAAGCTTGGTTATGACACTGAAGAATGACCACTGATTTATGGCTGATTCTACTGTTTATAGACTCTGTTTTTTTAGGGTGCCAAGAGACTGATCTGCTGAGATGTTCCTGGACATGACCAGAAATGCTGAGGCTGTGCCAGGACACATTGGCAAAACTTAGTTTCTGTTGGAGAAAATTCAAAAGAACTTGATTTTGGGGTGGGGAAACTTTGAAGCCTGTGATCACATGTTTTGCTGTGCTTCCAAGAGGGTTGATATAGCTGGTTAGGCTATTTGATTCCTGGAAATATTCATCTTCAGTGGGAGGATTTGGTTGTGTTAGAGTTGTAGCTTGTGGACAATGGCTTGTCAGCTGGTTAATGAAGATAGTAGAGATGTTCTAGTATTATGGGATAATATCACAGAAATAGACATAGCTACTTCCACCCCTCCACCTCCCCAGCAAACAAATGTCTTAGAAAAGGTATCATAATGACGAATAAACCTGTAGGGATTTCTTCTTGTATTGATTCAAGCATTGCTGAGACATAAGCTTACCCCAATTGTGTAGAATTGAAAAGTTAAACTTGATCCCAAAGTGTGTATTACACAACTGGGAGCTCTCCAGACTTTGAATATAGGCTTATGTCAACCATGAGCCTATATTCAAAGTCTGGAAAGCTCCCTGTTGTGTTGCAAGGTGAACACAAAAGTGTTCTACCTATTAACATAAGAAAAGGCAGAGTTAAGGCTTGTGAAGACCATGTTAGTTGAAAATGAGTAACATGAATGAAGCCTAAGCAATCTTAGGCTAATCTTTCTATCCCAAAAATGCTCTGGTAGATCACAAGTTTAACGAGCTGCTAAAATTCACTAGGTTTCTGTTAATTTCAGTGTCAGCCCATCATTAACTGCCCATGTTTAAGGGACAAAAGACAAAAAGAAGAGGGAGGATTTTTCAGCAGAGATACTTTAAAATTTAAATTGTGATACTACATGAAAATGAATGAAATACTACAGAAAGACAAAGCATGTCAATTTGGCTATGATAAATTCAAAGGAATCAATTGATAAATACTGTATATATCTCACAATATACATTCCATTATATAATTTCTTCCATATTTTATTTATACATATCTTAGCTGTGCCTCTGGAATTTTATGATTTTATCTGATACACAAATGCGTTATTGTGACTATCTTCATTCTGTAAAATGCTGATAAAAGTCAGTTTCAGGTGTGATGCTTTCTGAAGAGTAGTAAAGGAACATGGAGGGAAAATAATTTCAACCAAACAGCAAAAACTAGAATTGACTCTATGGGTCAATTCACATGACCCACTGTGCTGAAATAAAAACCAAATCAGTCTTAAATGCAGATGGCTTTACTATGAGTTCCAATCTGCATTTTGTATAGAATGATTGTAATAACATTTGTTCATTTTCTTTATGCTTTGAGAAATGGTAGAACAATCTTGACCATGAAACCAGCTGCTGTAAGGATCAACAAAATCTATGTGCTGGCAAAGTAGACAAAACATGTGGAATCTTTCTCTCTCTCTTTTTCTGTCTCTTGTTTTCATAATTTGGGAAATGGGCCAGTAAAATTATATTGAAGTTTATATAAGGAAAACAAACTATTTGTTTCAGATGGGCTATCAAAAAACCAAAAATGGCCTAAAGGAAACCAAGTGCAGCATATGAATCTAGGCCTTTTGCAGAAACACATAGGAAGTTACTTAGTCCTGGAAAAAAATATTTCAAATTCAAAGGTTTCAGGATCTCCAATGATTGCATTAATGTATTATATTATAACTAAGGAAATGTTGAACACATTTATAATGCAACATCTCATTTGATCAGATGGAACGTTCTCAAAATTGGCTTATAAGTTCCTTTCTCTAGTGATTCTTAGATTTTACAAAGCCTTGGGGAATTGATATGGATCCGCTACCCAAATGTAACCCTGCTCCTCTTAAACATGACTCTCTTTCTCCTTCTCTCATCCACAGTTCCAGACTGTAGGTAGGTTTGCTTCTGTTTTCCATTTTCTCTTATTCTTTCTCTTATTCAAGATGATTCCTATCTCAGTCCTCTCTTTGGGAGTGGTACTCCCTCTCATACAAAATTCATCCACACCCCAAAGACAGAGCAAGTTCTAAGATCCAATTTGGATCAGTCACCAGGACCAGATGTTTAGTCTTTCGAGCTTTCAGACGTGTGCTGATGCTCATCCTTAGGGAACTTCTCTCTATCAGTATATATGCTCTGGCTACTCCATCCTTCATATTTAATGTGGGGTGCCTTCCTTTTGGTTGATTAGTATGTTGATGGCCAGATAAAATTCTGCTCCTTCTCTTCTCCCCTTGTAACAGTTACCCTCAGAGTCCCCAAATCTTATTGGATGCTATCTACAAATTTCACCCCACTCTCCTTATATCAACTAACTCAAGCTACAAGGTTGCCCTGTCTTTCCATCCACTGGGGTTGAGCTACCTACTCCTTTCACTACTTCAGCTCTCCCAGTTCAGTCCCAGGCCTCTCCAAATCTTCAGTAGGCGTGTTTCCCTTCTCTTCAAGACAATAGACTGGCATCCAACCCCAAAGCTAAACTCAGTGTATGTGGTAATTAAAGGAAGTAGATAGAATTCAGTTCCTCACTTTGAAGCACTCCTGGCTAGTGAGAGTTTTAAATAATATATTCAGCAAAATGTAAGGTCTTCAAGTATGGGGAGATGTCCATGCTGTTGTACTAGTGAATTCCTCAGTACCTTCAGTCAGCAGTGATCCCCAAGACACAGTAGCACTTGGCAGGGATTTAGCATCTTGGGCCTAGATTGTTTAGGAATTGCACTGTAACCCAAAGTTAATCATTCTAAGTAAAATTAATATTGTTTTGTGTTGAAATATATTTAATCTTATAGATCCAAAACTAATATTATTTTATTACTGTGATTTACTGTATATGACACTTAATTCCACAAAGGGTTTGAATAGTTTACAAAGGATAAAAAGGTAAAAATAAAAACTAAGTCCAGTCCCATTTATTCATAATGTCACTTCTTAAAGATTCATCTTAATGATCTATCTCATTCTGGGCACCACCACCACCCTTTTTTTTTTTGGGGGGGGGAGGAACTATTACAATATGGCAGGCAGTACAAGATGTTAAAGACAAGGACACATAGGCTGAAAAACAGCTTTAGTCCCAGAGCAGTTTCTATAATGAATTCTACTGTATAGTGCGATATTAATGCAATATCAGGGTTTTTTAAATTCAATTGCATAGAATGTGAAGGATGTGTGTTTTGTTTTATTTTTATAGTTTTCTTATGTATAATGTACACTGAACATGGCATTTAATTTCACTGTACGGGGTGCAATGACAATAAAGTATTACTATTACTTGTTTCATGTAAAAGCATAGAAGGATTTTTGGGAGATTTCTGGGAAAGAATGCAGTACTCTTATAAGTTTTGGTGGTGCTAAGGTTGGAAAAATAATGCTTTTCTCATATGATCATTTTTTGTTTCAAAACTGCCTCTACTATAATTCCAAGATCAGAGAGAGCCACACTGAATACTACACCCTCTTCTTTGGTTATTCTAAATTGGCCCAGGGGAACAACAGCACATCATTCATAGGATTGTTTTCCAAAGCTTTGCTGAGGAAAAAAAAGATGCTCTTTCACTGGTAAATTGAATCATCTTTCTCTCCCTTTCTTCCCGTTTTCTGAATGTATGAGTTGAACTACAGTATATCATGTCATAGCATTTCTAGTGGAATGTGCTGCACATTGCAATGTCTGATGTCTGAAACAATGACAAAACTTATGTAGAAACAAAGAGAAGAAAACCCAAAGGCTGGATTCACACAATACACTAAGCTAAGCTAAGATGTGCCTGGGTAGCTTAAGGGTCAGTTGATAGTTTTCTGTTCTCTGCCATTGTTTATAAGACAATGAAAGGCCACAAATGTTCACCCCTCCTATATTATAACAAATTTAAGGAGAAACGGTAAATGCATACAAGTGGTCCTTGTTTAACATCCATTCAATCAGCGATCATCCAAAGTTACAATGGTACGAAATAAGGGGTACATATGACAGACCCCTGTTGCATCCATCATGGTGTCCTTGAATCCATGTGGACTTTAATTTGCCACTTGGCAACACAGAATCTGAGATGGCTCCAGAATTCTTGACTTCCATGGCAATCATGAACCTTCCCAAACGTTAAAGAGGCCAGATTACTGAAGGTATGCTAGATCTGATTTTTATCTTGGGCAGTTGCAGTGCAGTCTGGCATTGGATGATATTACCATCAATCCTTTGCATTCTTTAATTGCCTTCTGGCTCACTGGTACCACTCAGAGAAACAGGGTCCGTTACATTGGCCCAGAGCAGTTAACTGGTGGACCTGATTTGAATTCCAGAGAAGCTTGGGATCTTTCTTGAGAATCTGACAGGCAGTTTGATTGGTTGCAGCCCTGGGCCAGATTACTATTGCACACTCTCAACTGTTCTCCCCACAAGAACACTGTGGTAAGGAGGGGAAATGGCCCCTAATTGCATGCATTGGGCAGAATGGAAAAGTTCCACTGTTGTTAGGAACAAAACATTATTCCAGAGATTAGTTTCCTTTGGATTGCATCTAGAAAGGAATGTGGTTCCTCTAAACATCTCTGACACTGCACATGAATGACAGATTAAAGATTACTGAAATTTGTGAATTTAGGATTTAAGCTTGTGTTTATATGTCTGTACCTACATATGTGAATACATGGTATTAAGTAAATTAATTAAAACCATTTATTATAAATTGATTTGGCATTGGTGGATAAAGAGGAAGAACACAACTTTAAAGGTAAGTAAGCAAGTAAGTATGGAATGTGCTCTTTTAATATATGTAGGATAAAATTGTTAAATATGGAGGCTTAAGAACAAAATTAAGATTCATAGCATCATATTGTGAATATCTATTCAGAAAGACACCACAATTTATTTATTCTCTATTCTTCTGTTTGCTTCCATTAACATGTTGGGAGAGGAATATGTTAAAGTTGAAGAAACTGATCAAAGGAAGGAGTAAATACTAATTAATATGAAAAAGCATGAGGAAAAAATGGTCTATATTTCTCAAAAGCTAAGCTATTAGAATTAGAATATTAGTGGAATTCCAATTGTAATTATGATCTAATTGTTTCAATCTTATCTAATTGTATTTGTAAAGACAGATGATATGTTGAATCCTAGAGCATTTAAGATGAATTGGAGATTTATCCCAGGGTGGAAACTATAGAAAGAGATGAAACAGGAGGATTAAAGAAGGAAAGAAAAACATTTCAGAAAAGAGAAAGGGCTTCTCTGTAAAAAAGACCTTGATTAAAAGTACCCCTGCAGTTTGAAATGAAATGAACCTAAGATATAAAGTATTGTATCACAATATACTGCAAAGTGTGACAAACTTAAATTGTTGGTCTTATAGTTTCATGGTAGGGGCAAATTAATTTGTATTGTCTATCCAGAGACACTGCATACAACCTTCAGACAGGAGTGTTAAATTTTTGTAGCATTTGGGAAACCTAATGAATACTTAAGATGCTTTGCAATCTGTTTTTGCCAAACTGGTGTCACTCACAAATCAGGTTTTCAGAGAGGCAGTTTCTGTAAGCAACACCAGAATGTTTCCTTCCTGCCTTCCTTACAGGATTAGGCCAGTAATTTCTTCTAACAACTGGTTCTCTGAATTGCTTAACAACTGTTCTACCAAATAGGTGCGAACTAGTAGAATCTCACTCCTGCTTCTCTCCCCCCATCCCTACTTCCTTAAATGCCTTTAAATTGTGACAATTGTTTCCCCACTTGGCTAAACATTGCTTAAAATGAATGTCTGGAGCTATTGATGCCTTCTCTGTCCTGAAAATGTAAATAATGTGCTCCCCTTCACAGAGTGCTCCTTGTAGCATCCAATAAGTGATTAATGACAAGACAAATCCTAGAATCTTTCAAATGTCCAATGGAGTGATATTTCAAAATAAATAACAACCATTTTGAATAAACAAAATGCTTATGCATGATGCAAAATCTGAATGTTATTACTAAAAAGCTGAGGGAATTGTGTTACTGATAGAACAGGGTATTTGTAGCTCAGAGTTGAACTGTGGAATCTTTGATGTTCTCTGGGCTTGGTTATTTTCTTACAGACAATTACAGATATTACCTAACTAGGTAATATCATCAGTGCAGAAACAACTGCAAGAAACCAACCAAGCTCAGAGAATCTCAAGGTCCTAGAACTGTGTTTCTGTTTCTTCAAGTCCAAACATATGCCAAGAGACTGAACCAAACTCACACGACCAAATTCTGTGTTTTTAAATGCCATGCACATTCCATGTGGCTTGCCTCCTTACAGAACCACCTCATAACTGTCAATGCTAATAGAACTAATTTTAATATTCAGAAAAAGAATTGATAATGGTTTCATGTATAAGCATGGCTTCCTCTCTCTTAGTTTGGTCATGTAAATAAAGCAATACAGTAGCAATCGTGTGTCTTTTTTCAGCTGAACTTTTAAACACGTGAATTGGATCATGTAAATGTGCATTACAGTAAGCAAATCAGTAGATGAAATAAGTTACAGGGATGAAAATTTGAGTTTGTATTGTGAATTTAATTTATATGTCCAAGTACTTTTCCATTTGCAGTTAACCATACCACAAATTATTCAACATTTAATACCTGGACATTGTTGTGTATATATTTGTGTCCATAATTGCACTACATCATAATTTGAAATTTTTATTTTTTCAAATCATGTAATATTTTCTTCTTCCAACCTATCTTTCCTCTGCAGATAATTCCATCTTGGTACTAATCTTTCTCGAGTTTAAAATAAAACACAAACACCTGTTTACAGCTGCCTCTTTGTTTATTGTATGAATCTGATTGCAAAATGCAAGGAAAGATTTTCAAATGTTCCCACAGTTCTTGCATATAGATCAGAGAGGGGATTCAAAAAATTTTTACTTCTAGTTCTGTGGGCATGGCTTGGTAGGCATGGCATGGCTTGGTGGGTGTGGCTTGGTGGGCGTGGCAGGGGAAGGATGTAAAATCTCCATTTCTACCCCACTTCTGGGGGAAGGTTACCACCGGTTCTCCGAACTACTCAAAATTTCTGCTACTGGTTCTCCAGAACTGGTCAGAACCTGCTGAATACCACCTCTGTTGTAGGTGTAAGTGTCTTGCCATAAAACCATGTCTTGCCATAAAACTGGCCATGAAACAAATACAATCAAGATTAGGCAGTGCTTTACAAATTCCCCTTGCATCCACATGCCATTCTTTTTGGAAAGTATTTTGGCATGTCATTAACGCTTCTATGTGTCCTTCTAAATGATTTTAACCACTCACCTCTGAAAGTGTCAGGTATGGCAAATGACACACAGGTTGGTCTCTCAAAAGCAAGCCTTAAATCAGTGTTTTTCAACCTTAGAAATGTTAGGATATGTGGTCTTCAACTCACAGAATTCCCCAGCATAGATGTCTGGGGAATTCTGAGAGCGGAAGTGCACATATCTTAAAGTTGCTAAGGTTGAGAAACACTGCCTTAAACTTAATATTTGTTTTGGTTTCAGTACACTTCATCACACCCCTACATTAGGTAGTTTGGACTTTTTGTTCAACTGCCTGATGTTTTGTTGGCTACCTTATCACACTTCCAAAGCAATAGGTTAACATTGTGTTTCTCTTTTTCTTACTCAGTCCACAAACCTTCTAGCAAGCACATATATTTCTATGCAATATTTCTTGAGAACAAATATTTCTTCTTCTAGGAGATTACCAGCACTTTGGAGTTTGATACAAAAGTCATAAATTCACTGAAGGTAAAAATATTTTTTATTGCACCTAAAACTTAACATTAGGGAATCCAATTTTACTTTTTGCACATTTGGAAAGGTTAAGAACATTTACACCCTCCTGCAGTCTTCCCCCCTCTTCTTAACAATTTTGATCTCTTCCAGGTGTTCTACAAAAACTACGCAGAAAGTTCTATTGCAATTGATTGTAGCTTGTTTGGTATAAGTGGCCAAACATTCTACCATGTTGCTCCAACAATATGACCTCCCCCAATAGGAAGACCCAGCATGTTTTCTAGGCATAAAATGAAATTAAGTGTCTCCCCCCAAATTTAGGCCTATTTTAAAACGTGCAAAATGGGGGGAAGGGCGTTAGGAGCGCCCCGCGGGCAGCAATTCCTCACCACCAGATGCTCCTAATGGGCGATAATGGCAAAGCACGGAGAGCTCCCTACTCCTGCCAAGCACCTTTGCAGCAGACCCAAGACCTTTAGTGCCCTCCACTGTTGATTTCCCTTCTGCCCATGCCGCCACTGCATTTGGAGCTGCCACTTCCACGTTTAGAGCACCACTGCTGTTTGGAGCACTGCTGCTGTTTGGAGCTGCCGCTTCTGCATTTGGAGCAGCTGCCGCATTTGGAGCTGCCGCTTCCGCGTTTGGAACACCACTGCTGTTTAGAGCACTGCCGCTGTTTGGAGTTGCCGTGTCTGCATTTGGAGTTGCCACCGCGTTTGGAGCTGCTGTTCCGTGTTTGGAACACTGCCGCTGTTTGGAGCACCACCACCATTTGGAGCGCCACCACCACTCCAAACACAGCGGCAGCTCCAAACGCGGAAGTAGCAGCTCCAAACATGACAGCGGTGCTCCAAATGGTGGCAGCACTCCAAACATGGAAGCAGCAGCTCCAAACGTGGTGACGGTGCTCCAAATGGTGGCGGCACTCCAAATGGCAGCGGCACTCCAAACACGGAAGCGGCAGCTCCAAACGTAGTGGCGGAATGGACAGAAGGGAAAGCAATAGCGGCGGGTGCCAAAGGTCTTGGGTCTGCAGCAAAGGTTTTTGGTGGGAGTGGGGAGCTCTCTGCGCTTTGCCATGATCACCCATTAGGAGCGGCTGGTGGCGAGGCTGCCCACAAGGCGCTCTAGATGAGGATACAAGGGGGGGAATTAAATCACCCCCGAAAAGGTGGCTTAGCTGTTTTTGGGGGGCTCAAAAAAATATAAGACCCGGCCTTATTTTATGAGAAACACAGTATATTGCTGAGATCCAGCTTTGTTTTGGGTATAATCCAGTCAATCTGCTTTAACAAAGAAAAGAAAAGAAAAAGAAAGCAATAAGAAAAGGATGCCAAAGAGCTGAAATTAGTTATCAACATGTAACAGATATTTGATTGTGATCACATCAAGAAACACTAATGGGAGACAATGCTACTGAGTAGCTGTAGAGATGGCTATGGTTTTTGTTTTTTTGACAGTAGTACTTATCAATGGTTATCAACCAAAACCATTACTTTTTTATATATATTATTCTTATTTCTCAGAACAAACACAATTGCTCCAGAAGGGAGACTAAATTGAACACTGACATATTTGAATGCCCTCCCATAGAGTATAGCACACAGAGAATAAACATATTATACAAAGGGAATGTGTACAAAGTTTAACAGCAGCTTACTATTACTGAAGAAAATTAGATGACAACCTCTGTTGCACCTTACTACCTGTTAAATCAATTTAAAACATATTTCTTTAGCATCATTAGTGTTGCATCAAGTATGGATCAGACATTTTATTTAAATTATTCCTCTTCACTGCATATTTTAGCCTAGGAAAATTGTTAAAAGATCTTCTGAGCTACATTCTTCTGACAGTAAAAAAGATGAAGCAGGTAGCTTTTCTCCATTTCTTGCAAGGATATTTATTTGCAAAGAAAAATAGAGAAGTTCAAAAATATCCAATTCGCTTCTATGTGTGATGTGAGATGTGAGAACAAGGAAAAGATTGACTTTTACTGTGAAATGAATGCTGTATAAGTTTTTTCTCCATCAGTTGGTTTTGTTTAGCTTGGAGAGAAATATCTTTTTAATTTTCTGTTCAAATATAGAAGTTGCTGTTTCCACATATTTTTATTAATATATATCCCACCTTTATTATTTTTGTAAATAATTCAAGGCGCGAACATATTCAACAAATCTTCCTTCTCCTTCTTGCTTCTCCAACCCTCTGAGGTGTACTGGACTGAGAGAGAGTAACTGGCTCAAAGTCTACTGCTGGCTTTGATGGTTAAGCCAGCAGTAGAACTCACAGTCTCCTTGTGCCTTAACCAACAGACCAAGCCAATTCTCTCATTAATGGAATATGTTTGTATAATAAGCTAAATGGACATAGTCCTAGGAGCTAACTTCCCCTCTAAGTCACATAGTTGGGAATAGTTGCCAGGGGATTTTTTTCAATTTCAATTTAAACCCAAGATGTATAAGGATCTTGACAGACTTGAACACTGGGCCCTATTTAACAAAATGAAATTCAGAGGTAAGAAAAATAAAGTGTTACATTTAGGCAAGAAAAACCAAATGCACAGGTATAGAAGAGGTAGATTACCTGGCTCAATAGTAGTAACTATGAAAAGGATCTTGGTGTCCTAGTGGACAAAAATTTAAATAAGAGCCAGCATTATGTTGCAGCTGCCAAAAGAGCCAACACAGTCCTAGGGTACATTAACAGAGGGATAGAATCAAGATCACATGAAGTGTTAATACCACTTCATAATGCCTTAGTAAGTTGACACTTGGATTACTGCATCTAGTTTTGGTTGCCACAATATAAAAAAGATGTTGAGACTCTAGAAAGAGTGTAGAGAAGAGCAACAAAGATGATTAGGAAACTGGAGACTAAAATGTATGTAGAACAGAAGGGATTGGGTATGTCTAGTTTAATGAAAAGAAGGACTAGGGGTGACATGATAACATTATTCCAATATTTGAGGGGCTGCCACACTTCTGGAAAGCTCTTAAGACATGGTTTTGCCACTGGGTCTAGAGATCCCATGGAAGCATGGATCCTATTACATGCTTGGTGTAAGTTTAGACTGCATTCTTCCTTGTCTTTTTGTTAGTATAGTTTTTTTATTGGTTTTAATGGTTGTATTATATTTATTGTTTGGCTTTCCTTGTCTTTTTGTTTTGCTCTTCCTTGTCTTTTTGTTAGTATAGTTTTTTATTGGTTTTAATGATTGTATTATATTTATTGTTTGGCTTTTGTTTTAATTGCATAAGTTACCTGGACATGAAATGGGTAGCTACAAAAATTCAGTCTATCTATCTATCTATCTATCTATCTATCTATCTATCTATCTATCTATCTATCTATCTATCTATCTATCTATCTTTCTATCTCTAGGAAGGATAGAAAGCTATGGAGATGTGTAATAAATGGTGTAAACTGGTTTTAGCTATGCTTTCTTTTTGTTATCTTATGTCCTTATTTTCTGATTATTTACAGGTTATTACTCTGCTTCTGCACTTTGCGTAATGTTGCACATCCCCAAAGGGAATAGCATAATGGGTACGTAGGTATGTATTAATGTGAAACAAATTATATGGTTTACGTTACCAGATGTCAGCTGTGAAAAATTGGATAGCTATTACATGACAATTGAGAGTTTTTGTTCTCCTTGGTTACCCTCTGGTGGTTGCCTGGGTTCCTGCAGCCCTGATCTAGCAGCTCTAGATTTACATATTTAATATTTCATCCAGTCATTCCCTAATACCAGAGCAAACTCCTTACTTTCGGCTCCAATAACATCATATTAACCAAGTCAAGGGTTTGGGTTTTCACCTCCTTCCTCCAGTCCTGCATGATATTCATAGGTTCTTCTACTAGAATACCACCTAAATATGAGTAGCCCATTCTCTCTGTTGGCTGAGCAGGCAGTAGCGGGCATAGTTTGGATGATGCAACTGATTAATGTTTTTGTTCAGGATTCCTGGCTGTCCAGCTCTGGAAATGAGTTTAGAAATGGAGAGCCTTATATTTTATCCTCATTTTTGGGGGAGAGGGGGAACTGACTGGGTTTACTTAGCCACTATTACATAGCTGGGCTTGGGGGATTAATAAAACAAATTGAGTAGGTGAAAGTAATTGATGCAGAATTGCCCTCATACACTTTTAAAATGTTAGCCTTGAGGGGTAGTTCAGACAAGCACAGCCTGGAGTACTAGCTGTATCTTTATGGTAAAGATAAAGATATCTTACCTTATTGTAAGGTTACCCTAACAGAATCAGGTGATGATCCTGATACCTAGTAAGATAAAGCATGTTTTGAACCTCAGTGGGATAGTTAGTGAGTTTCTGGACATACCCGTGCAATGCCTTAGCAACTGTATGGAAGTGTTTTGCCATTGGTTTAGTTTGGAATGTTACTCACCTTTCTTGTCTAACTTGCTGAGATTCGCTAGTGGTCTTTGGTTGAAATACTAATAAAGCCTGACTACTCGGCAGCTAGAAACAGTTCAGCCAATTGCTGCCTCTTGCTGTTATATCTCCCTGATGCAGAAAACCAATAAGAGTCTGTGTTTCTGCATGTGTTATCTGGAGAACACATTGAGAAGTCCATGCCCTTTCTCAGGTGGTCAGTAAGCAATCAACCCACGGAGACCAAATCAACAAGTCATCAGTCGAAGCAGGAGGACTCAGGTAATGAGGGACCATCTCAGCAGAATACTCAATCTGACAACAATTAAGAACTTTGGAGAACCAAGTAGAGACACTCTGTTCAATTACTCAAAAATGAAAGGGGCTGAATAGCTGTATACTCAAGCTTTTTAAGAATAACTACCAGCAGCTAGCCTCTGTGTTGGAAAAAATTCTTACCAACCTTGGATCTTCATTCCTGTATCATTGCTTCCTGCTCTGTCTTCTGAATAAACCTAGACTAATAAAAGAAAATATTTATGAACTGTGGGATCCTTTGTGCTCTCTGATTTTTGGTGGTTTTCATCAATGTACTGATGATGTCACCTGGTTTGTTAATGAAACATCTTTCATTAACATCTTAAACATCTTTAAGAAAACCACCAAGGTCAGAGAGTACAAAGGAATCTCATAAACCTAGACCACCTGAGCAACCTCCTTGGCATTTGATTCCTGGATGACATGCACTATATTTGCATCTCTGAACCCTTTTGACTCTCGACTGAACCCCTTGCCTCTCAGCCAAGGCCTCATTTTCCTGATCGTATTCCTGAAATATACATGCATTTGTCTGCCTTTGGGTGTGATTACCTGTTACTTGTCATAAACTATTTGGAAATTAACATGGGCTTGCACATCCTTAGTCTGGAACAGGATAACTAAATCAATTCATATTTGTTTTATGGTGTGAAGTGAAACAGGATTTTTGGCTTGCTCCAAGAACAAGCCAGGAAAGTGCTCCAAGATAAGCAGTGATTTTCTTCTTTTCTTTGTTCGTGTCAAAATAAGACAAGCTCTCTGGTTCATGCAAGATACTGAATGGAGCCATCCATGAGGAGCTAATGAACATGATCAGACCAGCATGCTGTTTGCTCAGCATTGATTTCTCTTCCCTGGTCTTTTTTTCCCCAGGTCAGCACTGATACAAATTTCACTAATACAAATGCTTGTAGAATGTTTGAGCCAAGAAGGACTTAAAAAAACCTGGGGAAATGTATGTACTTAAAGTTAGATTGTGGAATGCACAAGTAAATTGTAGAATTTTTTGCCAGAGTTCCAGAAGACCTATCTGAACTCAGTCACAAAAATTCTGGATGATCACCAGCAGGCAACAAAGAGTTAATTGTCTATATTTTTACTGCCATTTGATGGCCATTTCAATTTTTGCAACTGGTATCTAATAGCCCAATCTGGGTTGTTTTAAAAAAAGAACTGGATAGGTTGAGGAAGCGTTGTTCATTAATAAATATTAATATTGTTTTTTGCTTGTTTAATATTTCCAAACCAAATGCAACATGTCTTAAATTGGAAATCAGCAGTTTTAATGTTTTGAATAAAAATAAAACAGAAATCAACAGTGTTTTTTTATCTCCAGTTTTATGACTTTTCCTAAAGCATCTAGCTGGCCATTAAAAATACTGTGGTGAATTAATCTTGGGTCTTTCATTGTTATCAATACATATTTGTATATTGCTATGATTCTTCATCAGAAATTTTATTAATCATGTTAATGCTATATTATACCTCAGTTGAGTTGATTTTTAATTGAGTTGATTTTATTCATCTGATCAATAGTAAGATTAAAAACCACATGGTTGCCTGTTTTGCTTTTATTTATATGGAGATAAGAATAGAAATAGAAATAGAAATAGTATTACCTTCTGGAGGCAAACTTTCGCCTATTTTCAATATAGTCCTTGACTTACAACAGTTCATTTAGTGACTGTTCGAAGTCACAACAGTATTGAAAAAGTTACTCATGACAATTTTTCACACTTACAACAGTTGCAGCATCCCAATCACCTGATCAAAATTCAGACCCTTGGCAACTGACTCATACTTGTGACAGTTGAATTCCCCTGGGGTCATGTGAGCACCTTTTGCAACCTTCTGACAAGCAAAGTCAATGGGGAAGCCATCTTCCCTTTACCACCATGTTACTAGCTTAACAACAAGAGAGCTTGTATAGTGGGGCAAAATGTACTTAACTGTCTTTCCTAGCAACAGAAATATTGAGCTTAATTGTGGCTTTAAGTAGAGCAATACCCATACAATCTACCTCCCTTCCGTATCCCTACCTCAATCTGGAATGATTCTAGGTGGTTAAGCTATATAAAAGTGTGTCAGATATCAGGCTACCTCATCTGAGCTGCAAAATCCAGATGACTGTTAGATGCCAGCATAGAGAGACAAAAAAACCCCCAGATGATTCTTTGGTAACCTTGATATGATATAGCTATCAAGATCAACAAATGCATGCACAGAAAAGATTCAAATACATTGTGCATATTATCATGACACTTAAAGTATGTCCAACTTATTTCATGAACACATTACCACAAGACTGATGCTTAACACACCCATTTAAATATTCTAAGTCAATATTTGTAGCCAGCACGCACATATTAAAATGTTACAATTGAAGTCAATTAGATTCAAAACTATCAACATAGCCCAGGTAGTCAAAATCAGTAATGGACAGAACACAACCAAGAGAAGACCTTCTACTTTCTATCAGGGGTTCCCAAAGACCAACCAAGAAAGAAGAAGCTGTTACCTAGTTTGGTAATGAAATGTCTGCAAGAAAACAACAAAGCTCAGAGAGCCTTATGGATCCCACAGGAAGTTCTACACACAAACATAGGATAGGTGACAGTTTAAGTTTACTCTTGGGCTTTGTGCTTCCTAGGCTGCATCTACATTATGAGTAACTGCTCTCCACAAGCTTTTGTCCATCAATCTGTCTCAAAATATATCAACATAATCCCTTCCAACAATTTTCTTCCCATAGTACAGATTTTATGGTATGGTTTATCTGACTTGTTTTTCAGCTTCAGTTGCCATCCTGATATTTTTTCCCTGTGAGCTAACTTGAGCTCACTTAGGTTAGAAGGAGGGAAGCTATTTGTTAATGTGTTGTTAATCATTGTTGATACTAGATAAATGAACATATAGAAAAGCAGTGCCACTCTTACCCTGGTGTTCAGAACTAAGCTGTCAGTGTACCGCTCTTCTCAACAACATAAATCATTTCAAAAAGACTGGGTAACAAAGGCTTGTCTAGGAAGATTTGAATTAAGTAATTCCATCTTTGTTTTGCTAATGTAATTAAGACTATGGTGGTGTAAAGCTGGGGTCAGCAATTCAGTGCCTGTAGATATAGATACATGTAGGTAGCAGGCTGTTACTACATCATATAGAGTTTCTCTAAGAGGTCTTTTATCGTTCTCTAAGGTACAATAATTAAGGCAATTGACCAATGTCACTATAGATGGTAGGCAGACTTTATAAATTGTTTAGTATTACTTTCATTAAGATTGCAAATATATTAGGGTTTATACTGATTTCATTCTTTTTATGCACTTTTAACTATTGTTTTGGTTCTTGTTCATTTTTACTACCTGTGGACCATACCTTGAGGGACAGGCATGCTATTAATTTATGTTTTCTTTGATTTTTCATTCTAATGGTCAAAGTTTTTAGTATGGTGGTCACTTTGTTTCAGCATTGATTCTGCATCACTTTACAAAGCAGTAAAATCAAACATTTATTTGCTTTTAACACATGCACACACATATATAAATGTACTTTATATATGATGTATTTTATTATATATATGTATGAATATATATATATGTATATATATATAATTTTACAAAGCATATACTTTATGAAAGTGATTTTTGTAATTTAATAGCAGATGGTGCATATCCTCACACTAGCTTTTATATTTTTGCATGTACTTTTTCTTCATTGTACCTAATCTTTGCAAAATTATGAAAAGCAGAGATTTTGATACACACAAACATTCCAGTTACCTGCAGGTTTAAGGAAGGGTGGATTGGACACATATGTATAAATATGAGATGGAACAAATTTCTCATCCATCCTTTATTGTACTTTGTTTGGAAGGATGTATAACTGACTGTGAAATCTTCCTTTTTTATTATTGTAAATATTTTTTCTTTCTCCTTTTTAAAAAAGCCTTGGTTTCTTAAATATTATTGAATATTTTCCTTTTCTCAGCTTGTATTCATAGTAAGGTACTTTGTTTCCTTTTAAAGGAGAGAGCTGGCAAAGGTATTTTGCTGCAGCCCAAAGCTGTATTTTCTCAAGCAGAAGAGGCTTTGATATGGCAAACATTACAATTGTTCAAAAGGTTTCAATTTTTGACTTCATTCCTCTTTCATTTCTCACAGGCTGGAATTTCCAAACCAATGGCTGATGAAAAAACATCACATTCTGCACCACACTCTTCCATTCATTTTAGTCAGATGTGTGATTTCTTTTATTTAACGTGTGCACTATAGGCACCATCATGAGTTTTGCTGTTATTTGTTCTGTGAAAAGAACTCCAAAATCCTGCTTTATCAAAACCATTTCGGACACCCATCATGTTCTATACAAAGTGGCAGTCATTCTAGCGATCTGTTAGCGTCCTGTTCAAATAATAATAAATTTTAAGGATATCTTACCGTCTCTTCGGAAGAATAATTCCCAGTGTTCAGCATTAGGGTGAATTTTCAAGGCTCTTTCTCTTTTTGTGCTGTTTTTGTCTAACATGAAATAACTTCAATACATTTTGGATTTTTAAGAATCCTATTCATAATTCAGTGAAGAGCTGAAATTTAAATTGTTTTGTATTTCCAGAAATGTGCACTTAATGTAAATAGTTGCGCCAGGGGCAGAAGGAAGAGTTCTGAGCTAGAAATGAAATCAGCCAAAAGGCCCTTTTAATATTGCCCTGGTGGCTGGCTGTGACCTGCTCCTCTGTGGGTCTTTTTTGAATACAAATTCCATGGTTGGTCTGAGCAATCCTATGCTGTTTTTTCCTTTTCCTATTCAACACACTCAAACAGTAAGGCTATATCAAATGGTTGCCTCACTATTAAGCTGTGAAATCTGAAAAATGAGGCAAAATGCAATAGGAATAAGTGGGATAATTTAGCATTTCTAACATTCCATTTTATCAGCAATTTAGTATTTCAGAATGCCATTTTTCACATTTACAACCATTGCAGTATGACTCATATTTATGATGGTTGCAGTGCCCTGGGGTTATGTGATCAACTTTCGACAAGCAAAGTCAGTGGGGAAGCCAGATTCACTTAACAACTGCAATGATTCACTCAACAACTGTGGCAAGAAAGATGATAAATGATGCAAAACTCACTTAGCAAATGCCTCACTTAGCAATATAAATTTTAGGCTCAGTTGTGGTAATAAGTGGAGGACTGAGTGCTTTCTGAGATCTTTTTGTTATGCAGCCTGAGGAGAAAGTCTCCTGCCATCTTGCTTTGTGTAATGAAATGTATTTCCTCAGGACTTTTGCTCCACTCAGAAAGTTCTTCTTCGGATATGCCTTTTCATTCTGAACTGTAATTGTTAGTTATTTTAACGGGCTGTGCTTTATTTTGTAATCATTGTTTTCTGGAGTATGTGAGGTAGGTGTATAAAATATTAAAAAAATGAATCAGTATGACAAAACAAACATGAAGGGATACACAGAGGAAACATGAGAAATTCCTTCTGCTATTACTAGGATAATTAACATTGCATTCACCAAGATGGATATTCTCCCATTCAGACTCTAAGCAGTTCCTTTTTTTTTAAAGTACTTTTTTTTTTAATTTTTTGTTTCTATAAACACATGAATTGTATGAACAATGTGGTTCCAGGGTGTTTATATTTTAAAACAAACATGACAATATTTTCATATTGATATTATTAACTTTCTTACATAATTTGATATTAATACATATCATCAGTCTTAATCATTTAATATTCTCATGTAATTTTTGTATTGATCTCTACATCCTTAACATTTCTTCTTTTATCGTGGATTCTATATAAATAGTCATATTTGCAATGTTCAACAAATTATATATATGGGTTTTTTCAATTCCAATGTCATGTACTGGATGGCCAAGTTCTACTTAACAATCTTTTGGTGTCCTAAAATAGTTTATTGGCTATTCCTGGAAAATAAGACCAGTTAAGAGAGGCCTTCAGGTATGGAAAAATATCAAGTGCAAAGTGATAATATATATAAAGTATATAATCCATCACAGCATGGGACTAGTACACTCTGGACCATTTTGACCTTCTCAGATTAATGCCTTGGAATATTTTTGCTTAGGACAGCTAGTTTGTCGCTCTAGGTAGATTTGCAATTAAGTTTTGCTGTTTGCTCAGTCATGAGTTTGAAAGCCAAAGATAATGATGAGAAAGATTATTGTAGTGACTTGGGACAGAAAAGGAGCTTGACTTCATCAAATGTCCAAGTATCACAATGGCAAATATTTTCATCTCCAATAGATTTCAGATCAGTCCCTCCATTATTAGTGTTGTGAACTCATAAAATACTCAAATAAAGTTTATCAAAAGCTTTAGGAAATAGCAGGGTTCTAGCCCTGCACTTCTGATTGGCCGATAATAGTGATATCAGATTGGTCTGTTCAGGAGAATCTGATTGGCTATTAACAAGCCACTCTCATTGGTTAAGGGGGTTAACACTCCACATTTCCTATTGGTTATAAAAGGGCTGCTTTTGCTCTAGGGTTTTGCTTTGTTCAGAATGTATAATAAAGAGTTGAAGTTCACTGTTCACCATCTCGTCTCTGTTCCTTGCGCCTATGCACAGAACTTAACACTGGCGACGAAGGTGGGATGCGGAGACGTCAGAACTGACTGAACACTACAGAGCACTAAACAGAGCACGTGGCTGAAGGCGCATCAATGGCAGAAACCATGATCGGCAGCACCATACCACCCGCTCCATTCGATCCGGCACAAGAAGACTGGGACTCGTACATGGACCAGTTCCAGATGTTTCTGGAGACCAACAACTTGAAGGATGCCACTACTGGGAAAAAGAGAGTGGTATATCTGACTCACTGTGGACCTGCCGTTTTCAAGATGGCCAAGGCACTGGTGAAACCGGCTGAGGTGAAATCCATGGACTGGGACATCCTCGAGCCCCTCCTACGGGCCCACTATGCACCTACCATACCAACGCTTATACGAAGACATGAATTTTACCAGAGAGACCAGCGGAAAGGAGAAAGCGTTGCAGATTTCATCGTGGATCTCCAGAACCTGGGAAGCTTCTGTGGGTTTGCCGACCTCGAAGAAGCTCTCAGAGACCAAATAGTTCTGGGATTAGATGCACTGCACGTGCAAAGCAAGCTGATGGTGAAAGGCGACATCAGCCTTGCAGATACCATCGCTGATGCTACTGAAGCAGAAGCAACCAGGAAGTCGGCCGCCCAAGTGCGCCGCACCAATGCCCCGCTCCGCCAACTTGCCGGCAAAACCTCACCTCGCTTTGAGGGACATGCAACGGCAACCCACCACGAGGACCTCGAATCATCATCAGAAAGTGATGAGGAAGAAGTCAACTGGCTCCGGTCTGAACGAGACCAATGCCACCAGCATAACCAGAGACTACAATATCAATGCGCAGGCTGTGGGGCAAACCACCCACGATCAGACTGCAAATTCCTCGATGCACTCTGCCATATTTGTGGGAAGAGAGGCCACATCAGAAAGGTCTGTCGAAGCAAGATAGGAGCCAGCCCATTTCAGAGGGGAACCAACTATCGCCAACCCACAGGAAGTCATCCTGTGAATCGGGAACATTCGAACCACCAATGGAACAACCACTCCTGCAGAAATAAACCACTAGCCCATTCAACGAAATGAGAAGAGGCACACCAAACCATCACGATTGGTCACGCATCATCATTAGATGCAAAGAAAATCCGAGTGAAGTTCGCCATCGAGAACCAGCCCTGCATGATGGAAGTTGATTCAGGATTGTCTCTCTCAATGGTTTCCTGGAAGACCCTGAAACAATTGATCCCTGCCGTCTGGCAGCAAGACCTCAGAACCCAAAGAATCATTCTCAAGGACTATCAAGGAAACTGAATTCCGGTCATTGGATCAAGCCTGGTCCAGGTCTCATTCAAAAATCGTACTGCATCCTTACCATTGATTGTTGTCGACCGTGATCGGCCTAGTCTGTTAGGCCTTCAATGGTTCGCTCCACTTGGGATTGAGGTAGCCGGCATTCACCAGACCAGCAGCGACGACTGGGAGGAGGCCCTCATCCAGGAATTCCAGGACATTTTTGCAGACAAACTAGGCAAGTACAAGGGGACCCCAATATCATTTAACCTTAACCCTGAAGTGGCCCCCATCTACCTTAAGCCTCGTCGAGTCCTTTTTGCCCTTAAACCAAAGATTGACGAGCAGCTTGATAAATTAATAGCCCAGGGTGTGTTAGAACCAACCGACCATGCTCCTTGGGAAACCCCAATCATAACACCCATCAAACCAGATGGATCGTTAAGGATTTGTGGGGACTACTGTGCCACCCTGAATCACACCCTTCAACAGAGCGCTTACCTAGTACCGGTGGTACAACACCTCCTCCATTCCCTGGGGGGCGGAAAGGTCTTTGCTAAATGTGTAACTTTTTATAAAACTCTTCTTGTTTATCGTTCGGAGCATAAATTGCAATCAAGAGTATTTTTATATTATTGTCCATTATTTCTACCATTAATACTCTTCCATCTTCATCTGTGTAAATCAATTTTGCCGGGATAGCCTCTTTGATGTATAAAACCACTCCTCTTTTCTTACATTGAGTCAAAGAAGTAAATATTTTCCCCAATTTTGGCTGCAATAACAATTGTTCATGTTGTTTTTTAATGTGAACTTCTTGTAAACAAATTATATCAAATTTTAATTTCTCTAATTTATGAAAAGTTTTCCTTCTTTTAACAGCCGAATTAAGTCCATTTATATTCATTGTAATCAGTTTTTTTTCTTCCATGATTATGCTTTATATTTAGGTCTAACAGCTCTCGTGGATCTCACTTCACGCTGTTCTTTGCTATCAATCTGTCCCCCTGTTGCTCCTTTCTCTTTTTCAATCTCCAGTTGTTCATCTTGAAACTCAATTAATGAAACCTCTTTCTCTGTTTCCTCTCTTCTTCCTCCGAAAAATTCTGCCTGAAAAAGTTCTGCTTTCTCAATTGAATCAATTCTATATCTCTGCTCTTGCCACCTAAACATTAGTCCTTCTGGAATCAGCCATCTATAATTCACTTCGTTTTCCAATAGTATTTTGGTCAGGAATCGATATTCTCTTCTCATCTCTCTCACTCTTCTGGGTATTTGTTTTAAAACCACAACCTCTTTACCTTTGTATTTCAGTATTTTCTCTCTTACTACTTGTAATATTTGCGTTTTAATAGATTTTTTGGTAAATCTAATATGGACTTCCTTGGGTAATTTATTTCTCATCGCATATCTTGTATAAACTCGATATATCTCATCTATTCCATCCATCATCTTTTCCTCTGTAATTTCCAAAGCATCTGCCAAAATTTCTATCATCACCGCTGCCAAATTTTCTCCTTTTTCCTCTTCTATATTTTGAAATCTAAGGTAAAATTCTGATCTTTCCATCTCCCACCTCAACATCCCACCTTTTTCTTGTTCAACCGCTGTTAGTCTACTGTCAATATTTCCAATCTTCTTCTCTCTTTGTTTTCCTTCTTCCTCGATTTTTTGGAATCTCTCCTCATACTTGACCATCATTTGTTTAATATTTTCCACTTTTTCATCCGTCTTCTCAATTCTTTGTTCAATGTTCTCTATCCTTTGTTCAATGGTGTCTGATTTTATCTTGAGAATATTGATGAAGAAAAAGTCAAACAGTATTTACAGGAAGCTAATTTACCAAAGGTACCTAAAGAGATTGAAGAAATGCTAGAAAGCAATATAACAATGATGGAACTAAATGAAGCATTTAAGAGACAAAATAATGGGAAAGCACCGGGTCCAGATGGGCTTCCAGCAGAATTCTATAAAACATTTCAAGAATCATTGAGCATTCCATTGTTAGAAGTTATGAATGAAGTTATGTTAAAAAAGATAATACCTAAAACATGGTCAGAGGCTTATATTACACTTATACCGAAGGAAGAGACTGACCCATTGCAAATTAAGAATTATAGACCTATTTCTTTATTGAATGCAGACTATAAAATTTTTGCTTCAATCTTAGCAGAAAGACTTAAAAAATATTTAAATAATTTTATTCACCCAGATCAAAATGGATTTCTGCCAAAGAGACAAATTAGAGACAATATGAGAGTAATCTTGGACACTTTGGAATATTATGAGGCTCATCCTGAAAAACAAATGGCTTTGATATTCCTAGATGCTCAAAAAGCATTTGACAATGTGAACTGGAGATTCATGTTATTATTATTGGAGCAGATGGGTTTTGCTAAAAAATTTATTCAAGCAATAGAAGCCATATATAATAAACAGACAGCAAGGGTAATGATGGAGGGGGAACTTACAGATTTTATTAATATAAGGAAAGGCACAAGACAAGGATGCCCCCTATCTCCTTTGTTATTTGTGTTGACCTTGGAAGTGTTGAATAGAAATATTAGGGATGATAAAAACATAAAAGGAATGAAAATTAAGAAGGAAGAATTTAAGCTACAAGCTTTTGCTGATGATTTAGCTTTTATTTTGGAAGATCCGCTAGAAACAGCTCCAAAGTTATTGGAAAGGATAGAGGCATATGGAGAGGTGGCTGGTTTGAAAATAAATAAAGACAAAACAAAGATCTTGACAAAGAATATGCTATCGAGACAGAGAGAAGAACTGGCAGACCTTTTGAAAATTCAAGTTACAAATAAGGTTAAGTATCTGGGGATATATTTGACAACAAGATGTAGCACATTAAAGGAGAATAATTATATTAAACTTAAACAACAGATAACTACAGATTTGAAGAAGTGGGAAAACTTGCAATTGTCATTAATAGGGAGAATTTCAACAATTAAGATGAATATCCTACCTAGAATTTTATTTTTGTTTCAAACAATACCAATTAGGCTTGGAAAAGACTATTTTGAAGATTTAAATAAAATTATGTTGAAGTTTATATGGCAAGGTAAAAAAGCGAGAATAAAGCTAAAGCTTCTGCAAGATGCTAGAATTAGAGGAGGTTTTGGCCTGCCTAATTGGGAATTGTATTATCAAGCTGCAAGTTTGATGTGGGTGAAAGAATGGATAACATTAAGGAAACATAGGTTGTTGACATTAGAAGGGCATGACTTGCTGCTGGGCTGGCATGCTTTTTTATGGTATAAGGGAACTAAAACACAGGGTTATTTTAGAAGACATTATGTACGGGAGTCTTTGTGGTTGAATTGGGAGAAGATAAAAAGACAATGTTATTTGAAAATTCCAGTTTGGTTATCAACCATTGAAGCATTTTCCTATCCTATAATTTATAAGAAGGAACAAACAGTTAGATATGGGGAACTTTTAGATGAAAAGGGTGAACTTAAATCGATCCAAAACTTAGAGGAACAAGGTATAAAGATGAATTGGTTTTCATATGCACAAATACATTCAAGGTATGATGAAGATTCCAAAAAGGAGGGATTTTATGATAAACAGACTGATTTAGATAAGATTTTGATGGGTACTGATGAGAAGGTGATTAAAAAACTATATGGTTATTTACTGGGAATTAAATTAGAGGAAGAACAAGTTAAAGAAACTATGATTGTTTGGGGGAAGAACTTTGGATATGGGATTGATTTAGAGAAATGGCAGAAATTGTGGTCTCAAAATTATAAAATGACAATGTCAACAGCATATAAAGAAAACTTGTATAATATGTTTTACAGGTGGCACTTTCCTCCAACAAGAATAGCAAGAATGTTCAAGAACAAATCTGAAAAATGTTGGAAATGTCATCAGATACCCGGCTCGTATTACCATATGTGGTGGACTTGTGAGGATGCTAGAAAATATTGGACTATAATTCACATGTGGTTGGAAAAAATGACAAAGAAACATATAGACTTGAAACCGGAGATCTTCTTATTGGGAATTTTACCTGATATATATAGTAAAGATTTGAAATACCTGATTGTAAATGTATTAGCAGCGGCTAGGATTGTATTTGCTAAAAATTGGAAAAATGAGAAAATACCATTACAGGAAGAAATTATTAAGAAAATATTGGAATGTGCTGAGATGAGCAGATTGACATTCGAAATTAGAGAGCAAGAGGATAAACAATTTTATGAAATTTGGGATCTTTTTTATAAATGGTTAGATGATAAAATACGATAATAGAATATTTAGAATGTTAGAATGTTTTGTTATTATTTTGTTATTTGACATTATATTTATAAAAGGTTTTTTAAGGATTGATATGATATGATGATAGGATTTGTTATAGAGTAAATTGGTTTAAGGTATTGTTAGCTCATAAAGCATGAATGATTAAAAATATAGTCAAAAATAATTTTTTTTTTGGTGATATTAGGATACATAAGTTTGGATTGATGATATGAGTTGTTATGTAACATAATTGTAATTGAGACTACAGAATGAATGCACAAAAATGATGAACCAACTGACACACTTGATGTACATATGAGAGTTGATGTTTTTATGTTTTGTTTGTTTTGTTTGTCTGTAGAAAATTAATAAAATCTTTTTCAAAAAAAAAAAAAGGATCAAGGATGGGGGTGGCCTCGCCACAGAGGAACAACCCAACAGAGGCAAGCCCGCAAGGGCCAGAGGACAATGACGAGAACACTAGCGGCACCGAGTTGTCCAACGAAGAACCACCAGCACCCGACTTGCCCGAAAATGCCCTGCCAAAACAGGCTTAGGGACAAGAATCGGTGGGACAGCGTAAATCCAATAGACAGTTGAAGCAACCTTCCTACCTCAGAGATTACATCACCGCAGCCCCCCCCAAACGGAACCCGGGGGGAAGGGATGTTGTGAACTAATAAAATACTCAAATAAAGTTTATCAAAAGCTTTAGGAAATAGCAGGGTTCTAGCCCTGCACTTCTGATTGGCCGATAATAGCAATATCGCATTGGTCCGTTCAGGAGAATCTGATTGGCTATTAACAAGCCACTCTCATTGGTTAAGGAGGTTAACACTCCACATTTCCTATTGGTTACTAGAGCAGCAGCTTGCCTATAAAAGGGCTGCTTTTGCTCTAGGGTTTTGCTCTGTTCAGAATGTATAATAAAGAGTTGAAGTTCACTGTTCACCGTCTCGTCTCCGTTCCTTGCGCCTATGCGCAGAACTTAACAATTAGCAAGCTCACTCTGTTCTGACTCTGAAAAGGTGTTCATGCTCTCTCTTTCTATTTAAGGTCAGTTCTCTCCGCTCCCTCTCTTTTATACTGTGCAGGAATTAAATCCACCTTAGTTACAGGCCAATCTCAGGCACAAAGCCAGCTGGGTAACCTTGGGCCAGTCTCTCTCTCTCTCCCTCTCCCTCCCTCCCTCCCTCTCTCTCTCTCAAAGAAGACAAAGGCAAACCACTTCTGAAAAATCTGCAAGTATTGGTCTAGGCAGTTGCTAGGAGTAAAAAATGTTTCAAAAATGAAGAAAGAAAGAAAGAAAGAAAGAAAGAAAGAAAGAAAGAAAGAAAGAAAGAAAGAAAGAAAGAAAGAAAGAAAGAAAGAAAGAAGGAAGGAAGGAAGGAAGGAAGGAAGGAAGGAAGGAAGGAAGGAGAGAGAGAGGGAGGGAGGGAGGGAGGGAGGGAGGTAGGTAGAGAGAGTGAATGGGGGGGGAGAGAAAGAAAGAGAAAGAAAGAAATTCTAGTTTCTTTGTGTAGCCTCTTCTTTGGTGGTCTACTCATTCACTCTTAGGCAGGGGTGTGCAACAATGGCTCTTTTATGACCTGTGGATTTCAATTCTCAAAAGTCCTCAGCCAATCATGCTGGCTCAGGAATCCTGGGAGTTGAAGTCTACAGGCTGTACACGGGCCATAATCTTAGGAGTCAGTAGATTTGTATGTTTTGGTCTTTCTGTTTCTCCTTCATACAGTTTTTTTATTGGTCTCAGTTTTTGGTTTTTGCTTTCCTTTAAAAACATTCTGTGAAGTTTCTATGTTTTTAATACCTAGTTCTAGTCTATAATTGTAAATGCAAATTTTATACTTGATTTTATAGCATTTATAAGGCTATAAATGATTCATTCAATGAGTATGATTCATTCATAAGCATGCACATTTTTGTGCATATTTTCTACTTTATACATATTCTTGTACTGGTTGTTTATATGAATGAATTGTATTGCTCTGTTTTGAGAGGAGCATGTGCCAAAGGACAACTGTGCTCTGGTTTGAATAGTCATGCAAGAAATAGGAATTTAGGAGATTTTTGTAAACAAATATCCACTTTTCTTCATTCCTCCCCCCCCCCCAGCTCTACTCAGTTTCCACTCAGTTCACTAGTGTCCGTAATGGTAATTTACCCACCACATCAATCTTTTTACCATCTCTGACTGTCCTCCATGCTGTTTGAAATCCTGGACTGTTTATCCTTGGAAAGGGCGATGAAGTGAGCCATTTTTTTTTATTAGAAATGAGGTTAGTTTCATACAACTCCCAATTGGTATGGGAACTATAATTATTTTGACATTGTGATTTTAGGTCTTACTTTTCATCACCTGTTCATGTTCTTTTGTTTAACAAATGCAAGATTGGGTTTTTTTTACTTAGATATGTAAAATATTGTCTAATGTGAGAACTTGGAGATCAGTGCCATTCATCCAGTTTGGATCAAATGGACAGGTGATTTCCCCCCTCCCCCCACTAGTTCTCCTTTAATATTACAACCTGTTATTCCTGTAGTTTTGAAACTCCACTGTGAGATGAAATTTAAATATTTTGGCTTTAACTACATTCCAGACACTTCATTTCTCAGAAATCGTCAGCTGGCATCAACTGAATTAATAATAAACTGTTATAGCTTTAAAGATCTGAGATCCTACTTGTAAGTTCCTAAGATTTTAATTTGCTTATTTTTCCCTTTTTCTGTGCCAGGCCCTTTAGTCTTACTTACCTTCAATTAGGTCCAATATTTGAACACTGACCACTGTTTTCCATGGAAATTAACTAATGCACTGTGGAATCCTTATCCAACTTAAAGCAGAACTGTATTTAATTTAATTTTTATTGATGTAAGGCCAAAATTTTTGCTGTGCAAACTATCTATCCCCAAAGTTAGGCCTTCTTAAAAACTTGACCTATCCCTACAAAAAATGGTACGGTCCCTTGGAAGGAAATAAGAGGTCTCCAACCTTGGCAACTTTAAGGTTTGCTGGCTGGGGAATTCTGGGAGTTGAATCTAGATCTGTGTTTCTCAACCTCAGCAAGTTTAAGATGCTTGGACTTTAGATCCCAGAATTACACAGCCAGCATGCCAAACATCTTTAAAGTTGTTGAGGCTGAGATACAGTGAACTAGGACAGTGGAGACACTGTAACACTGAACAATCAGCTGTTTGAAAAGTGGAGAAGGACAGTTGACATCCTCTTTCCTTTCCTTCCAGACTAACCAGTTTATCAGTGTGATTTAAAAAAAAAAAACCTTTGTCATTTGTCTTTTCTTTTAAACCAGGGGTGTTCAACCTTGGCAACTTTAAGACTTGTGTGCCTCAACTCCCATAATTCCCCAACCAGCATTGGATATCCCTACTCTAAATGGTCTAAACCAGGGCTATCAAACTCACAGTCCGCGGGCCGGATGCTTCACACACTGGCCACGCCCACACCCAGTTTAGCGAAGGGGAAAAAAGTCATGATACGTCACATGATGATGCCATGAGGCTCTGAGTTTGACATTCCTCCTCTAAACACTGTCTCTCAGCTATAAGCACAAGCATTCAAATTTATGTACCTCTTTTACCTTAATAAATACTACTGATTTTCCCAAGCGGTGGGACTAACCATTTCTCTTGTCTATAAATCTTGTCTAGTAATCAGACTCTAACAGCCAACTTTGACCTTGCATTTCATCCAGACTGACTTAGAATTGTAGATCTCATGGTTTAAACATCTGGTCTAATTTAGGTGCTTCCTACCTTTTCCCCTATACTCTGTTTTTGGGAAAATCCTACCGGTTGAGAATTTCTATGGGATACAGAAGTGTTCACATTCTGGAATGTCTGCTTGGGTAATCCTAATAAAAACTATGGATGGGTATTTTCTACCTTGATTCAACAAGGCAATGATTGTTTCTTAATAATCCTGAAACATCTAAACATTTCTCAGAAGTGTTTGGATTATGTGTTGTCTCATATGATGTACTATTGATTTATTTGTTGCAGTCTCTGTAGACCAGGGATGTCCAACTTTGGCAAATTTGAGACTTGTGGATTTCAACTCCTAGAATTACGCACACAAAATGGCTGGCTGGGGAATTCTGGGAGCTGAAGTCCACAAATTGTTAAGGACACTCTTGCTGTAGACACTTCAGGTAGTTGACTGTTAAAGAAAGTTTTATTTAAATCAACAGCTTTTTCCTGCCTTCAGATTTGCAGCTGATGAATCTTGGATGGCACCAATTTGGGGAACAAAGTAAAACTGAAGTACTGTGGTGTCCCTGTGTTGTGAGTTTTGGTGACAAATCGATCCTAGTTTTTCATTAGATCTGACTTGCTCTAGGGTACTGAACTTTGGCTTGCTTTTTGCACTTGGTCACACTTTTGACCTGATCACGGTTTTCATTCCATGGTGTAATTCTGATACCCTTTTTTCAATGGCTATAAGGAGACTCTACTATTATTTTTAGACATTGCAAACTGAGGGAAAGCAACAGAAAATTGAATACTCAGTTGTGTTGAGTAATTCCATCCCTGATGGGATCTGTTGCAGCATTCATTATTCATGTTGCATGGCCAGGCACTCAAGAAAGTGCATATCAGGTCCTACTAGTCACTGGTCCTTTGTTAGTAGGGGCATTATTCATTTATTTCATTTTACATTTTGTCCCTTCCCTGAATAGTACCGTGTGCTAGTGGTAAATAGTAAAAACAGGTGACTGTGGGTTCTAGGCTCCTCCTTCTTGGCCTCTTAGCTTGTTGAAATCACTCTTTTAAAGTCTAAAACACTGGTCTGACTTGCTTTAGTTGCCTGTGGTTGCCTCATGGTTTATGTGACTTTCTTCCCCCTCTGTTTTTCACTATATCTTGATTTATAGTTTGTAGCGTTTGGTTTAGTGTATGAATTTTCTCTGCCCTTTATGTTGTTTATCCTGAGTGGATCTCTTGTTCTTTTTGTCAACACTTTCAATATAATGTGTAATGTCTACAAATGTCATCTGGAATAGAAGAGAAAACAGCAATCAGTTGATCTTAATGGCATATACTAGGCACATGCCTAAACCTCCAGTTCTAAATTGCTTCAGATTCAGTAAGGCATTCTTGCAAGTTACTAAGCTATAAAATTGTTACTACTGAACTTGAATTGTACTCAGAAGGCAATATTATTGCAACATGGAGGTGAAACATCAGAAGGCACCATTCATGTGGCTCATGAGTTGACTTTTGTGTTCTCCATTAATTTTACTTGTTGAAAGCTGTTTGTGAAACATGTGAACAGTGATCACATGACCAAGGGAAGCTGCAGTGGTCATAAATGCAAGAATTGGTTGTGAAGCTATTTTTTCCCCCTCCGGTGGTTGTAACTTGAATGGTCACTAGCACGAAAGTCAGTAAATGAGGCTTAACTGCATTGCTCTGTAAGGAGCTATCTTTAAAGACCACTCAGAAATTGCAGTTAACTGTGTTATAGGTCCTGCCTAAGCTCCCAATAAGTTTCTGGCTGCCATTTAAAGTTCTGGTTTTCATCTTGTGCTGGCTTAGTGTCACAGAATCTCCAGGACTATATTCTTCAGTAGAATCAACACATCCCAGAAGAATCGCTTCTAAGATCCATATATCAGGCTATCAGAAGGACTGGAAGCCAAGGGCGATGCTTCCCTAGCTGTGATGACCCCTTATGTTTCTCTCTAAAGACCCCTCGCTTTCCTCTAAAAAATTAGACTTGCTTTAAACTCTTCAGCTTTCCACAAGGAGATA
Organism: Hydrophis major; assembly: GCA_033807585.1. Lineage (NCBI taxonomy): Eukaryota > Metazoa > Chordata > Lepidosauria > Squamata > Elapidae > Hydrophis > Hydrophis major. The sequence continues at coordinate 293,616,855 of CM066329.1, read as the reverse complement.
AAGGCGACTTCTGAAGAGCAATAACAGCTTTTTATTTTAACAATTATGTATTATATTCCATAATGGTGGAAAATGCCATTGACGGTTGATTATCAAACCATGGAAAATATGGTCATGTGGAAGAAGCTTGCATTGTTCATTCTTTTGCCCTTTTGCATGATTAATTCATATTCTGTCCTGTCAAAAAGACATACATTGTATAAATGGAAAATCCTTAATAGGGAGCTTTTCTTTTCTCTATCAGACACCTGCAGTTCTTCACAGAAAAAGATACATGAAAAAATAATCCCAGTAAACCACACTTCCATTGCACTGCTTTCTTCCTTTTAATGTTCTTGCTCATATTTAAGAATAAGTGTTTACATTTTGTTAGGCATTTTGCTATTTTCTTTCTCCCAAATTATGTTTTTGCCATCAAAAAACCATGCAATGGTACCCTTGTCTGAGCACGAGAAACAACTTGTTTTCAATTCCAAATTGTTTCATTCCTCTTCCTCACTTTCTTTTCTTATATGCAGAGAAGCATTCCCATCCTACATCCAGAACCATGTTTTAACATTTTTACCTTGGAAAGCAGTTGTAATAATCACTATTCTAACCATGTTAAAAACTATCTCAATGTACACTGTATAATTTCAGCTGCCATCTGGCATTAGACCATGGCATTTATATGTCTTGCATCAGTGTTCTACTTGGCAGACAGCACAGTCACAGAATTCAATCTTTCTTCATGAGATCACTGGTTTGGAAAATATTTCACATTAACTGTATACAAAGATTCTTATTTTGGATGATTGCATTGCGCTCTCTCTGAAATAAATAGACGTAGCTCAGATAGATACTTTTAGTCTGATTTCCATGTGACAAAACTCAGCTTAGACTGTGATGGATATCTTGGATGAGACTTGAATATTGAATTACATCATTGGTAAAGGACTGATACAGATTTATAGTTTTATTGGTACAGATGTACACACTGCTACCTTCGTACATTTTGAAACCTGCAATTTCAACCCAATATTTTCAAAGCATCAGTCTTCTGCTTTCAGTGAAAATGTTCCATATCTTGAAGTTAAATTATGGTATGTTTTAAATTTAATTATAGTATATTTTAAAATTTTCCATTCAGTTTATAATATGTGAACTGTAAAAAAAAATTACTTTTTTTCAGTTCTTGAAGCAGAAATATTTCTAAATTAACTTTTTTTTAACATATATCAGAAATGAGCATGTTTCCAATCTGAGGGTTCTGCTTTATTTTTGTTTTTTTCTAGAAAAGCATCACACACAATCCTTCCTTTAGGTAACTATTGTTAAATAACTATTACCCTCAGAATTTCTTAGAAAAGTCTGATATGGCTCCTTTCTTCCATCAGGATCAATTAGTTCTATCAATCAATTTTACACCTACACAGTAGAAGAACTTTGATGCAATGCAATCAGAATCAAACCACAGAAGGAATCTAATTCAACGCAGGTCAAATCCAAGTTGTGGAACAAGATTCATAGCTTGACCATTTAATGTCCTCTGGATTCAAGATATGAATCCATAGCTGCGAAATGCATTGTGGGGTTTGGGTGAAGCCCAGGCTGAGAATAAAGTCAAGGATTTGACAGATAGCACTATCCTCTAAGGCCATGATGGCGAACCTACAGCACGTGTGCCACAGGTGGCGCATAGAGCCATTTGTGCCGGCACACGAGCTGTGGGCAAATTTATCTCACTATGCATGTGTGTGCCTCACAGCTGATTTTCAGTGGGTTTGAGGCCTTTTTTGGCCTCCCAGAGGCTTGAGGAAGGCTTCTGCAGGCTTTGCAGGCTGAAAGCTAGTCCTCATTTTATCACTTCCTGTTTTTTCGAAAATACCAGAAGTGACGAAACAGGGGTAGTTTTCAGCCTGCAGAAGCCTTCCTCGAGTCTTTGGGAGGCTGAAAAAGGCCTCAAACCGGCCAAAAATCAGCTGTGAGGTGCAGTGGCATGCATAGGGGGTGTGCATTGCCTTCTGAGTGCTGGCATGCGAGCATAAGCATGCAAGCACATGCATAATTTTTGGCACAGGCACCCAAAAAGGTTAGCCACCACTGCTCTAAGGCAAATATAAGTTACAAAAAGATCAGGAAGTGTCTATGGCGCAAGTAGTGCCATAGTTGCAAGATCATTGTGCTAGAAGAGGGGAAGAGAGCTTTGGTTTGTCTGCCTATACTTTGGATAATCTTAGCCTCTAAGAGCTAAAGATGATAGTTTGGTGCTGTCATGACTCAATGAGGTTTTCTTTTTATATTTTGAGAGGTCATAAAATGACTAAATAGTTACATGAAGACTTGTGGAAACTTATTGCATGCATTTACACAGGGGATGGAAACTTAAAGTATCAACTTAAACAGGAGTAGCCATCATTGGTACATTCTGAAGTGCTCCAGGAAACCAACTTTTTTTTTTAAAAAAAAAGCTTGATTTGACACGTAGTCATAACTTAGTTACCTTGGGGAAACATGGAATACTCAGCTAGTGAAAAGGAATCAAAAATTTAAAATAGAGTCTGGGGATTTTGAAGACTTTTCTTCATCGAAAGTCAAGCTGACTTTAACTCATTGCTTCTATTCTGCAGTGGAAACCATGGAAGGAAACTAGGTTTTCCGGTTCTGTGTGGCTTCGGTGGCAGCAGGAATTCGCGACTGTTTGCGATTCCTACTGTGCTTGCCGCCGAGGTACCCCCGATCCAAATGGGTCAGGGGGATATGGTTGCCCTGTAGGGACAGCCGAAGAGAGAGGGGAGCCGGACAGGGGGTTGGGGGTGTCGCAGACCCCCTCCTCATCCAGAAAAACCCCTTTTTCCCGAGGTGGTGGAGCGGCGGTCAGCAATGGCCGCCACGAAGAAGCCTGCAACCGGGTAAGATCGTGCTGGAGGAAGCAAGAAAAGTGAAAGTGCTGGCTGAGCCGGGTCAATCAACATCTTTTAAACTCGCTGGAACTGAACTGTCTGAATTGCTGGAGGATACATTGTATCCCAAAGAAGATCGGAAAGCGGCAGAGAAGCTTTTAAAAGGAACTTTTTTTTCCTTCACTCTCCCACACCATAGAAACAGCAGATGAAGATTTGAAATTTATTTGGGCACTGAAGGTGAACTATTTTGAAAGTTGAAGTCATTTCTTGGACACTGGACTTAAAAATTTAAGAAATTGGAAAACCCTTATTAGAGGTATGGATTTCTGATCATTTAAAAATTGATGTTGCAAGTGGGAAGGAGAGGAAAAAATTGGAGCAGAAGTGGAAAAAGGAGGAGATTGCCTAGAATCCCAAAGAAAGATATATGGTAATTGGACCTCTTTGATTAAACTGTAACCCCAGAAAGAGAAATAGAAGAAGGAAGAAAAGTATTAATCTTTGGAACTTCTTTTGAACTATTTTTGATTAAAAATACTTGGGTGGTTGTTTTGGAAAAAGTTTCTCTTTTTATGATGGCATCGCTTGTGGATGAATTAAAGACTGAATATCAAAAATATAAAAAGAAAGAACAAGATGGAAAAGATACTTTGGGCACTTTATTTCAATTTTTAGAAATGGCATTATGTACTTATGAAAAGTTGACTACGCAGCAGAATGACTGGGACAAAGAAGAAGAGGAACAAGAAGCCATCTTTGATGGAGAATGGGTTTTTTCTGGGGAGGAAGAGAAAGAGGATAAGAAAAAGGGGATTTTAAGGTTTCAAAAAACAACCAAAAAAGAGAAAAATGAGAGGAAAGGTGGATGCAAGGTTAGAAAGCAACGGAAAGGGAGTAAGAAAAGGGAGGAGGGGAGACAAAGAGGTAAAAAGGGAAAGGAGAAGAATAAGCAAGAGAGAAAGGGGGGGAGGAGAAGCCTCAATGGTGAGAAGCAAGATCTAAAAAAAAAAAGCTTATTTAGTGACAATGGCTGAATCTAATTAAGGATTAAAAAGGGGGGGGATTCTGGAAGGTACATAAGGTTGTGTTTTTATATGTGTATTTAGAGTAGAACCTTTCTTATAAAATTTATTGTGTAATTTTAGAATGTACTAAACAGAATCCCAAGATAAATTAAGTGTTATATGAAGTACTTTTAAGTTAGGTCAATGAGTTAAAGGCATCATTCCAATTAGTGTATAGGAGAAGTATAGTAAAAGAAAAAAGATGAATGGATAATTGGAAATAGAACAGACAAAGAATGTTATTGAAAATGGTAATAAGATAGGAAAGGATATATAAAGTGAATATGATGTGTAAATTTTGTCTGTGTGAAGAGTTTTAACTCGGGATCAAGCAGCTTTCAGAAAAGATGTTTTAAGTTTTGTTATGTTTTTTGTGTTTTGTATGTTGATAAAAGGCAAAAAAATTTTAATTAGCAAGAAATAATTTGGATGAAAAGGAGAAGTTGGGATAAGATATGAAGTTAAATAGAAAAAGTAAATATTGATATTATAATTTGGAATCATTATGTTCTATTGGTTTTCTTCTTTAATTACTACTATTTTATTTTATTTTTAGAAAAGAATTTATAAGCTGTTATGCCTTGATTGTCTGTGCACTATTTTTGTAAAATTAATAAAATTTGTTTAAAAAAAAAAAAAAGAGTTTGAAGTTCACTGTTTCTACCGGCTCGTCTCCATTGTTCGCACTGCTCCAGACTTAACACTGGCGACGAGGATAGGATGTGGAGACGTCAGAACTGACTAAACAATGAAGAAGACAACTGAGCACGTGGCTGAAATGCACAACGTCCGGTGGCGTAGTACCACCCGCTCTGTTCGACCCAGCGCAAGAGGACTGGGAGTCCCACATGGACTGTTTCCAAATGTTCTTGGAAACGAATAATCTGAAGGATGCCACAACCGGGAAGAAATGGGCGGTATTCCTGACGCATTGCGGGCCGACCGTATTCAAGATGGCCAAGCACTAGCAAAACCGGCTGAAGTGAAGGCCATGGACTGGGACATCCTCGAACCACAACTAAGGGTCCACTATGCACCGACCATTCCAACGCTTGTAAGACGGCACGAGTTCTACCAAAGAAACCAGCGGAAAGGAAAAAGCATTGCCGATTTCATTGCGGACCTCCGAAACTTGGGAGGCCTCTGTGATTTCGCCGACCTAGAAGAGGCTTTGCGAGACCGAGTAGTTCTAGGATTAGATGCTCTAAATGTGCAGAGCAAAATAATGGCTAAGGGCGACATTAGCCTTGCCGATGCCATCGCTGAGGCTACGGCAGCAGAAGCGACCAAGAAGTTGGCTGCCCAACTATGCTGAAATTGCACTCCGATGCACCAACCAGCCGGCAAACTTTCACCTAAGTCGGAAGGACAGCTTTCGACGGCCCACCACAAGGACCTCTCTTCGTCATCAGACAGCGACAAAGAAGAGGTCCATTGACTGCGGTCCGATCGGGACCGTTACCCGAAGTCCCAGCAACCGTGCGCTGGCTGCGGGGCCAACCATTACCGCTCTGATTGCAAATTCCATGACACGTTCTGCCACGAGTGCGGGAAATGAGGCCATATCGGATAGGTCTGCAGAAGTCTCCTCGGACCCAGCCAGACCTCGAAGGGGGCCAATTTCTGCCAATCGACAGGAAACCGTCCTGTAAGGCGAGAACCAGCAAACCACTCCAACAAAAACTGACCCGTGAATCGCCTAATGAGGCGAGAAGAGGCTCACCAAACTATCACTATCGGCCACACCTCTTCATTGGATGCCAAGAAAATTCAAGTTAAAGTGGACATAGAAAATCAGCCTTGACAAATGGAAGTTGATTCGGGATCGTCTCTTTCACTCTTTGACTCGGGATGGTCTCCTGGAAGACCCTCAAGCAACTCATCCCTACTATCCAGCACCAAGACCTTCAATTCCAAAGGCTCATGCCAGGGGAACTGGATTCCAGTCGTAGGATCCAGTCATGTCCGGGTTTCGTTCAAGAACCGCACAACATACTTACCCCTGATGGTGATCGACAAGGACCGGCCTAGCCTGTTAGGCCTACAATGGTTCACACCACTTGGCACTGAAGTGGCAGGCATTAACTGAATCGGCGGCAGTGACTGGGAGGAGGACCTCGCCCACGAATTCAAGGACATCTTCACAGAAAAGCTAGGCAAGTACAAGGGGACCCTGATATCCTTTAGCCTTAATCCAAAAATAGCTCCCATCTGCCTTAAGCCTCATCGAGTTCCGTTCGCACTAAAGCCGAAAATCGACGAACAGCTTGATAAGTTGATAGCCCAGGGAGTGTTAAAGCCAACCGATCACTCTCCATGGGAAATCCCAATCATGACACCAATTAAGCTAGACGGCTCAATTAGAATTTGTTGGGACTACCGAGCCACCCTAAACCACGCCCTGCAACAAAATCCATATCCGGTGCCGGTGGTGCAACACCTCCTCCATTTCCTGGGGGGCGGAAAAGTCTTCGCTAAACTAGACTTAGCTCAGGCTTATCAGCAACTGCCGGTTGATGAAAAAACGGCACAGGCACAGACAATTGTAACGCACCGAGGTGCCTTTAAGTGTACGCGGCTCCAATTCGGAGTAAGTGTAGCCCCGGGGATCTTTCAGAGCCTAATGGAAAGACTCTTGCAGGGGATCAAAGGCATTGTCCCCTACTTTGACGATGTGCTAATTGCTGCCCCCACTCCAAAAATTTTCCGGGATCGTTTAAGACTTGTTCTACAAAAATTCCAAGAAGCAGGCCTGAAGGTGAAGAAAAATAAGTGCAAGCTGTATACAGATCGTGTTGAATTCTTAGGGTACTTAATTGACAGTCAGGGTATTCACCCTACCAATAGCAAATTGAGAGCAATAAAAAATGCTCCCAGACCCCGGAACAAGGCCGACCTCCAGGCATTTTTAGGCCTCATCAATTTCTATAACGTATTCTTGCCGCACAAGGCAACTGTTGCTGAACCTTTACATCGCCTACAAGACAAAAAAGCAATTTGGGTATGGGATCATAGAGAAGAGCAGGCGTTCCGTAATGTAAAAAAGCTACTGACTTCTGACGCTGTACTAATGCAGTACAATGAAACCTTACCATTAAATATCACATGTGATGTATCGCCTTTCGGAGTGGGCGCCATTTTGAGCCACGTATTGCCTAACGGTAGTGAAGCCCCTGTTGCTTATTTTTCAAAAACACTCTCAAAAACTGAGCGAAATTATAGCCAGATTGATAAAGAAGCCCTGGCAATTGTATCGGCTGTTAAAAGATTCCCTGAGTACGTGTACGGCCGCGCTTTTACTATAGTGACTGACCACAAACCTTTGCTGGGGATAATCGCTGGGGATAAGCCAACCCCCTATATCCTATCTCCCAGGATGACCCGCTGGTCAGAATTCTTGGTTGCCTATAATTATCAGCTACAATACTGCCCCGGTAACGCTATTCCCCCCGTCGACGCGTTGAGCCGTGCACCGCTTCCAGAAATCATCAACGATCCCGCGCCAACGATGACAACGTTGCAGATCGAGACACTTCATATGCCGCCATTAACTGCCCGTGATATCGCAAGAGAAACAAAATGCGACCCCATCTTAGCACGAGTCCTCACGTGGGTAGAACGCGGATGGCCATTGGACCAAGTACCAGATGACTTCGCACCATTCAAAAGTCGTCAAACAGAGTTGTTTTCGCAAAAGGGCTGTATCATCTGGGGCGATAGAGTCGTTATCCCAGAACGACTCCAACAGGCACTACTAAGAACCTTGCACGATGGCCACCCTGGCATCGTGCGCATGAAGGGCCTCGCACGAAACTACGCGTGGTGGCCAGGCATCGACAAACAAATTGAGTCGTGGGTCAAAACTTGTCATAGATGCCAAGAAGTAAGCAACGCTCCACCAAAGGCAACCCCAACCGAATGGGAGACACCGCGGGGACCCTGGTCCCGTATCCATCTAGATTTTGCTGGGCCGACCAAAGGCCACACATTCTTGTTAACCGTAGACGCCTACTCGAATTGGCTCGAAATCCTCCGAATGAGGAACACGACCACCGAAGCGGTCATCAAAAGACTGGAAAGACTGTTTGCAACCCAAGGATTACCAGACATTCTGGTATCCGACAACGGACCCCAATTTACCGCGCTGTCTTTTGAGCAGTACCTGGCTGACCGCGGTATCCGACATGTGCTTACTTCCCCTGCGCACCCTGCGGCCAATGGTAGGGCTGAGCGCATGGTACAATTCATCAAGAAAACGCTACAAAAAATAGACTACGACAACATTGACGAGAAAATCAACCGAATCCTTTTTCTACAGCACATCACACCTCACAGTGTCACCAACAAAACTCCCACCAAGCTGCTAATGTGACGGAAGCTCCGCTCCCACCTCGACCAGTTACACCCAGCTTACGAACCAGAAAAACCACTCGGATTCAGCGGCCGATGCCGTGCCTTCCAGGTAGGCGATTTAATATTCACTAAAAACTTATCGGGCAATCCGCTGTGGTAGAAGCGACGGTAATCCGTGCAACCGGCCCAAGATCATACCTTGTACAGCACCCTGACGATAGACTTTGGAAGCGCCATATCGATCAACTACGATCATGGCTGCAGTCAGGCAATTCCAAACTCCCTTATAACCAAACTGAGGGGGGGGGGATATACAGAGGAAGACGAATTTCAACTAGAGGAAAACCTTTTTGAAGGGAACGATAGCAGAACAGAAACGCGGGAACAGGAACCAGGGATGGGAGTGAGTTCACCTCAGGGAGTTGCCGAAGATATTGGTGACAACGAAAATGCGAACTCTGAACCAAAGGCACCCCTTTTGCCAAACAACGCTCAACCTCAACAAGAATGCAGCCAAATGCCAGGCGCACAGCGAAAATAAAAAAGACTAATAAAACAACCATCCTACCTCAAGGACTATGTGACCGCGCCCTGTAAACAGAAGCCAGGGGGAAGGGATGTTATGAATGAATAAATGTTAAATAAAGTTATCTTGAGCTTGAAGTCAAGTGCAGGGTTCTGTCCCTGCACTTCTGATTGGCTGTTAATGGCAAGATCGGTTTGGTCCATTCAGGAAAATCTGATTGGCCATTAACAGGCCATTCTCATTGGTTAACGGAGCTAGCGCTCCCGGATTGCTATTGGTTGAATAGTTAATAAGTTGCCTATATAAGGAAGGCTATAGCAGCCGTCCAGTTTGAGCTGTCACACCATGTAAATAAAGAGTTTGAACTTCACTGTTTCTACCGGCTCATCTCCATTATTCGCACCCATGCTCCAGACTTAACAGAAACAGCTGAGGGGAAAATTCAGCATTTCATCCACTGAGGCCCACTTCTATTTCATCAGAATTGGAGAGTGACCCAATTCTAGAAACCTAAATTTCCCATCTGGGAATTGTGCAACACAACATTTGAAAAGAGGCTTTAGGTTAACTGTGCTTCAGAATTTTAGGGTTTTATCTCAGCCAGAAGCACTTCCTACTAGGTAGTGTAAAATTCAAGGTTTTTGTTTTTTTTCCCTCAGAGGCATTCAGCATTTTGTTCCCTGTTAAAGGTTTTCAAAAAACATATTCTGAAACATCGAGACAATTTTCTGAAATACGTGATGTGTATGGGTCTCATCTTGTCTTTGGCATCATTCTACTGCTGTGATTTGTTTTCAGGCCCTTTCCTCCACTGTTCTTTCATAAGACAAAAGCAGGTTTGACTCACAATGTATCACAAAACTGTTCAGCCATGAAGATGTTTCCATAGCTGGAATGAGCGGGGAAAAAAACATAGGCCGATTCATAGGGGTGAAAGTGAATTGTTCATGGTGCACATACTTGCCCCATTTAATTTAAAGCACGTGTTCTCTGGATAAGCATTTGCGGTATCACACAATAGGCTCAGTAGATGCCTGAAGGCTGTTGCTCACTTTGATCTGTGTTTTTGTTCTCTTGCCAGGCATATGTACTTGGAGGAGCCAACTTTAGAAGTAACCACTTCGGGATCTGCACAGTGCATTTATTATGTCTCAGATAGGCAATGTGTAAACGTGCTTTATATGCAGTAAGAATAATTTTGGGATCAAGTGACGCCAGGTGCAGTCATGCCTAGACTATAATCTTTCTTTATCACATAATACCAGTTAGTATTCAAACTGCAAACTTGATTACAATTTATCTGTGCAGTTGTAGAATCCCATTCCATTTTTTCTAGGTATGAATTTTTTTTCTTCCTTTTTTAGTTACTGAAGAGCAGTTTTAATCTCCTTTAGAATATACATTTAGTTAGGCCTGTCTCATAGAGGTCGGACTTGAATTAATAGCATAAGACAAGAATGTTCAACCGTGGCAATCTTAAAACGTGTGGACTTCAATTCCCCATGCTAGCTGGGGAATTCTGGGAACTGAAGTCTTAAAGATACCAAGACTGGACACCCCTAGCCATAAAACAATACTTTATCCTGGAGGTGATGGACTATATCAAGGACTTGGACAACATGCCATTTCTACACCCTTTTGGGGGTGTTCTCCATACATCTCTCTTCTCCCAATTACCAAAATTCTTGAGCATTTTGGAAAGGAAAAGAATTACAACTGAATTGCAAGCCTTAAAAAGGTATGCCACAGTTTTGATTTTTTTTTTTTTAAAAGCCCTCCTCCAAAACTATTTTAATACCAGTCCAGGAAAATATACAGAATATTTGGCCTGACTCACATGCATAACACAGACAGACACCATCTACTTTTTATTCTCACTTGCTCGTTGTACCATAGGACCTCCCAAGAAAGATAAGTGTAAATTTCAATACGGTTGGAGAATGGAGAAAGGCTGTAAACCAAGTTCAGTCCCTATGACTTGGCTGATAAGTAATGTTATATTATGATTGCCTAATAAAGTGACACTCAACATATTTTTTTTTTTGGGGGGGGAATTGACTTTTTTTTTTTAACACAGCAAAACACTTTCTGCCAATGCTGTACCATAAGCTACAAATAGACATTAAAATCACAATGCCTGTAATTCAGTGGTTAATGATTGGATCCACATATAAAATGGAATTAGCACATGAAGATCATGTTTGCAACTATTCAGGACTATAGCTTAACAACTTGGCAGTGGAGGAAAAATGCTTGAGAAAAAAGTACATAAATTTTTGGGAGTGATTACTGCTCCTTGCTTGGATGTGTGCCCTTTCTGGCTCCTGTGAACATGTGGACAGGTGTGAGCAGCTGGAGCAGGGAGCCCTTCATAGAGATCTTTCCCATTGCTTACTACATAGGCTTCATTCAAATAGATTTTTGCATTATCTTCTTACAGCAAATCTATCATACAACAACAGCATGAATATCCCTATTCCTGAGTTTAAGAGACAAAGCTGGAGTAATTTGGCAGATCTTAGGTGCTTTCTGCAAATGGAATGTCTGCTAGAGATCATTGATAAGAGAATTTTGGCAGACTGCAAACAATTGATCATGATTCAGAATCACTACTCATAGGAAAAGGCCAATTATCTTGAAGCCCTTAAGTATGTAAAAAGATCCCTTCTCAATTAAAGAACCATCTACTGATAAAAGAATATTTGTAACTCAGGGTTGAAAAAAGGGTTCTTGGTGCTCCCTGAGTTTGGTTGAAAGTGGTTTTATAAGGGCTTAATTTGGATGGATCATTGCTGATAATTAAAAAAAAAGATTCTAGCTCTTTGAACCCTTGATTCTAACTTTGACCCTCTAAAATTATACACAAATTGATATTTTAAGAATCCACCACTTCTGACATACCGAAAAATAAATTTGTTACATTGCAATGCTTGACTTAGTGAAATCTATTTCTTCCCTTCTCTTCTCAGTGGCTGACTAAATCAGAGGTGCTTATTTAGCAGGTTCTGACCAGTTCTGGAGAACCGGTAGCGGAAATTTTGAGTAGTTTGGAATACCACCTCTGACTGGCCCCACCCCATCTATTCTCTGCCTTCCGAGTCCCAGCTGATTGGTTGGGTCTTCTTTTGTTACCCTGCACAGGAGAACGGAACTGGAAAGTAGGTTAGTGGGGTGAGGAGGGAATGGGATTTTGAAGTAACCTTCCCCTGGAGTGGGATGGGAATGGAGATTTTATAGCATCCTTCCCCTGCCACATCCACCAAGCCACACCACGCCTACCAAGCCACAGAACCGGCAGTAAAAAATTTTTGAATCCCACCACTGGACTGAGTGAATGTTTCGTTGTGTTTGTTTCTCCTGAAACAATCTGGTTCTCTAGAATTTCCCCCAACAAATAAATTTGTAGATTTCATCAACAGATGAAAAGAAATTCTTTGGGTTTCAGTTTTCACATTTTCTTTGCCTCTGGACTCTCTTTCTCTGGGTATTGAAGAAACAATTTATCCATTGAAGACATTTAATGAAGTGGAAGCTAAGACCAATCTTTGTTTTAGATTTTCGTCTTCAAAAGTTGGTAGTACTTACTTGGTAGTACTTACCTTTCCTGGTAGTACTTACCTGGTAGTACTTACCTTTCCTTCTCACAATCACTTTCCAGTTCATTCAATACTGTTCTGATTGGGTACAGAAAAGACAAGAAAAATAAGGCATATATAATTTCATGTGGGACACCAACAAGGTTATACACAGTCTCTTTTAAAAATGTATATTGGAAGTTATTTTATGGACTTGTCATTGTGTGTGTGTGTGTGTGTGTGTGTGTATTTCACCTGAACTCTCAGGTCTCCAATAGAAGCTATTTTCCTAGCTTTCACATGCAGATTGGATGGGTATTCATAAGCTATTGCTAATATATGAGCATTAGTTTCCATTCTGAAATTCTGTGATGAAAAATGTATACTAATAATATTTTTAAGGATTAGTTATGTGGCTATCCTATTTATCTTATAAAGCTATTCTGTCTATAGTGAACATGAGATTATCTTGTTAGCAGCCCCAAGGCTAACATCTTTCAGGTCCCAGATCAAAGTTACTGACTGTTAGCTATAAAGCCTTCCATTATGTGGTACATTGTTAATATGATTAGATCCTCTCTAATGAGCCTGTCCAGGCATATTGGTTGTCAGGAAAAGCCTTTTAATCCCAACAACCAAAGCTTGTCTTGGGAATATAACTGTTAGATATGAGTAATCAGGACCACACATTAAGTTCCAGTTGAGCTCATGTCTGTACAAAACAAACTCGTCAAGTAATGGTCAGCACTAAATTGGCACTTAGATAAGACTTTATTTTATTTTATTTATTTATTTATTTATTTATTTATTTATTTATTTATTTATTTATTTATTTATTTATTTATTTTGATTTGTCAATCGCTTACAAGATAATAGGTATACATATATACATAGTTTTGAATATATGAAATGGGTACATATAAGAAAAATAAAAGAAACAATAGGACAGGGAAGGTAGGCAAGTTGTTATGCTTATGCACGCCCCATACAGATCTTTTAGGAAAAGGATGAGGTCAATAGTAGACAGTCTAAGGTTAAAGTTTTTGGGGTTTGGGGAAAAAAACCACAGAGTCAGGTAGAGTGTTCCAGACATTGACCATTCAGTTGTTGAAGTTGTATTTCCTGCTATCAAGTTTGGTGCGGTTAACCTTGAGTTTGTATCTATTGTTTGCTCTTGTGTTGTTATGGTTGAAGCTGAAGTATTCAATGACAGGTAGCACATTACAATGTATAATTTTATATACTATACTTAGATCAAACCGAAGAAGGCGTAATTCAAGGTTTTCTAGGTCTAGAATTCCAACTCTGGTGATATAAGGCATTCTACAATGAGTAGAGGAATGGAGAACTCTTCTTCTTCTTCTTTTTTTTTTTTTTAACAAACTTTATTCATTTTTCACATTAAAGACAAAAATCTCTTTTTGGTGGACAACATATTTCCGAGTCAGAATCTTTACATACAAATATGACAGAGTCTTTTAGTTTGTTGTTTACAAACTTGTAAAAAGTGCAGGTGGAATTGGTGCATAGAAGGTTTTCCTTTTGTTTAATGTGATAAGTGGTGCATTCAGACTTTATTTGGTGACATAAATTTTTGTATCAGCTTTTGAAGTTGGCAATTTGACCAGATTTGTTTTTCCATCAGAGTGATCTCTTTTTGGATTGAAGTTTCCTTATTGTTATGGGTAATCTTTTTTTTTGGAGGGGGGGGTTGTTGTTGGTGCATATAGTTTGATGACTCTTTTAACTTTAAGTAAAAATATGCTGTAATGGAAACTTCCGGTTTCGCGTGGCTTCAGGGCAGCAGGAATTCGCGACAGCTCGCGATTCCTGCTGTGCTAGCCGTCGAGGTACCCCCGATCCAGATGGGTCAGGGGGATATGGCTGCCCTGTAGGGACAGCTGAAGAGAGAGGGGAGTCGGATAGGAAGGTGGGGGTGTCGCAGACCCCCTCCTTCTCCGGGAAAACTCCTTTTTCCCAAGGCGGTGGAGCGGCGGTCAGCAATGGCCGCCACGAAGAAGCCAGCAACCGGGTAAGAACTGTGCTGGAGGAAGTGTGAAGAGTGAAAGTTCTGTCTGAGCCGGGTCAAGTAACACCTTTTAAATTGCCTGGAATTGAGCTGCTTGAATTGCTGGAGGATACATTGTATCCCTAAGAAGAGCGAAAAGCGGCGGAGAAGCTGTTAAAGGGAACTTTTTTTTTTTTTACTCTCCCACCCCACGGAAATAGCAGAAATATTTGGATATATTAGACATTGAAAGTGGATTGCTTTGAAAGTTGAAGCTAAGAGACAAAGGGATTTTTGGACATTGAAAAATTTAAGAAATTGGAAAATCTTTGCTGTAGGTATGGATTTCTGATTATTTAAAATTGTCATTGCAAGTGGGAAGGGAGAAAAAAAATTGGAGCAGAAGCTGAAAAAGGAGGAGATTGTCTAGAACGTCTTTGTGGATCCCAAAGGAAGATATATGGTAATTGGACCTCTTTGAATAAAAATTAATCCAGAAAGAGAAAGAGAAGAAGGAAGAAAAGTATTAACTTTTGGAACTTTTTTTTTTTAATTGCTTTTGATTGTCTTTGATTAAAAATACTTGTGGTTGTTTTGGAAAAAGTTTCCCTTTTTATAATGGCATCGTTTGTGGATGAACTAGAGATTGAATATCAAAAATATAAAAAAGAAGATACTTTGGGCGCTTTGTTTCAATTCTTAGAAATGGCGTTATGTTCTGTTGAAAAGTTGATTACGCAGCAGAAGGACTGGGACAAGGAAGAAGAGGAAGAAGAAGCCATCTTTGATGAACAATGGGTCCCTTCCGGAGAGGAGGAGAAAAAGGATAAGAAAAAGGGGATTTTAAGAATTATAAAAACAACCAAAAGAGAGAAAAATGAGCGAAAAGATGGAGGCAAGGTTAGAAAGCAAAGGAAAAGGAGTAAGAAAAGCGAAGGGAAAAAGCAAAGGGGTAGAAAGGGCAAGGAGAAGAATAAGCAAGAGAGAAAGGGGAGGAGGAGAAGCCTTAATGGGGGGAAGCAAGACCTAAAGAAAAAAAGTTTATTTAGAGACAATGGGTGAATTTAATTTAGATTAAAAGAGGGATTCTGGAGGGTATATAAGAGTGTGTTTTTATATGTATATTTAGAATATAAAATTTATTATGTAATTTTAGAATCTTTTAAACAGAATCCCAAGAAAGATTGCTATATGTAGTATTTCTAAGTTAGGGTAATGAGTTATAGATGTTACTCCAATTGGTGTACAGGAGAAGTATAGTAAAAGAAAAAAAAGATGAATGGATAATTGGAAATAGAACAGACAAAGAATGTTGTTGAAAATGGTAATAAGATATGGAAGGATATATATGCTTTTTTTTTTTTGGATTTTGTATATTGATAAAAGGCAATAAAATTTTAATTAATAAATAATTTGGATGGAAAGGAGAAGTAGGGACAAGATATGAAGTTAATATTATATGAAATATTGATATTATAATCTGGAAATGTTATGCCTTATTGATCTTTTATTATTATTTTTTCTTAGAAAAGAATTTATAAGCTGCTATGCCTTGATTCTTTGTGCATTGTTTTTATAAAACTGATAAAAATGGTTTTTATATATATATATAAAAAAGAAAATGATAATAAGATATGGAAGGAGATATGGGTTGAATATGATGTTTGAATTTGTGTCTGTGTGAAGAGTTTTAACCCGGGAACAGACAACCTTCAGAAAAGATCTTTTAGTTTTGTTTATGTTTTGTGTTTGTATGTTTGTGTATTGTGTTTATGGTAAAACTAACAAAATTTGTTTTTTATAAAAAAAAGGAAAAAAGAATCAATAAAACCTTGGAGGAATGTTAGATGAGAATAATTTAAACAAGCCAGAAAGAAAAGAATATGATGACTATAAAATGATAAATATGGAAGAGAAATGAAATTGAATAGGAGTAAAGAGAAATAATGAGAAATTTGCTGAAAGATATTTGTGTGTCCATATGGAGATGGGATAAATTGGAATTATGCTGTATAAAAATAATGTTTTGTTTGACTTGTAAGGATTTACAATGTTAAGAGGTTTTATGTGTTTATGTATTTAATGGTTAATGATGTGTTGTTTTATCTTTAAAATTAATAAAAATTTGTTTCAAAAAAAAATATATATGTTGTAATGGTCTTCAACAGTATTGCATCCAGTGAATAGAGATTGCCAATCAAGGGATGAGAGATTGTTGTCTATAAAAGTTTTTGGGGTTTGGGGAAAAAACCACAGAGTCAGGTGGAGTATTCCAGACATTGACCACTCTGTTGCTGAAGTCATATTTCCTGCTGTCAAGTTTGGTACGGTTAACCTTGAGTTTGTATCTATTGTTTGCTCTTGTGTTGTTATGGTTGAAGCTGAAGTATTCATTGACTGATAGGACAATGCAATGTATGATTTTATATACTATACTTAGATCGGACCGAAGGCAGCATAGTTCTAGGTTTTCTAGGTCTAGAATTTTGAGTCTGGTGGCATAAGGCATTCTGCGATGAGTGGAGAACTCTTCTTGTGAAATATTTCTGGACATTCTCAACTGTGTTAATATCAGATATGTAATGTGGGTTCCAGACTGATGAGCTGTATTCAAGTATTGGTCTAGCAAATGTTTTGTATGCTCTAGTTATTAGTGTAATACTACCAGAGAAAAAGCTATGTAAGATTAGGTTAACAACTCTTCACACCTTTTTGGCTATGTAGTTACAGTGGGCTCTAGCACTTAGGTCATTTGAAATGAGTACTCCAAGATCCTTGACAGCGTTTGGATCATCAACAAGGTTTTGACTATTCAACCTGTATTTTATTTTCTGATTTTTTTTGCCAATATGTAGGACAGAGCATTTATTTGTTGAGATTTGAAGTTGCCATTTGTTTGACCATTCTGATACATAGTCAAGGTCTTTTTGAAGGGTAGTAGTATTGTTTGTGGTGTTGAATAGCTTTACATCATCAGTGAAGAGAATGCAGTTGCTCTTGATATGATCACAGAGGTCACTTATGTAGAGTATGAAAAGAGTTGGTCCTAGAATCCTGCCTTGGGGGACACCACTATTGACAGGTACAGAATTTGATAGGACGCTTCCAATTTTGACCATTTGTTGTCTGTTTGACAGGAATGCTTCTATCCAGTTATGCAGGTGTCCAGAGATACCATAAGATTTTAGTTCTAGAAGTAGTTTGTTGTGTACCACTGAATCAAAGGCTTTACAGAAGTCTATATAGATTGCGTCTATTGTTTTGCCCTGATCAGTTGTATAGTCCATATGTTTTTGCAGTGTAAGAGTTGCAGATTACATGATAGTTTTTTCCTAAAACCAAATTGTTTATTAGAGAGTAGGTTGTTTGTTTCTAAGTGGAGGATGATGGATTGCTTAATAATTGATTCCATGAATTTACAGGTGACACAGCATAAAGAGATTGGTCTGTAATTTTCAACTAGGCTGGGGTCTCCCTTTTTGAAGATGGGGATGACCGTGGCTTGTGATCATAGGTTAGGCAAGGAGCTGGTCCTGGAAGATTTTTCAAAGATTATGCGTAGAGATTTGGCTATGGCAGTGGGTAGCTTTTTTAAGAAATAGGCACATATTCTGCCCCGTCCAATAGATAGAGATGGTTTTAGATTGCGTAGTGCTTTTTCAACATTGTCTTCTGTAAAATCATTATATATTAGATCATTGTAGTTGTCTGTGGTTCAACTAGGAAATACTGGGCATGATCCATTGTTGTTTACAAATACTGAGCCAAAGAATGTGTTAAAGATGTTGGCTTTAATAGTGTCATTGTTGCAGTCTTTACCATTAGGTCCTTTCAGGGGTAGGATGGACCTTGAGTCTTTTAGTTTGTTGTTTACAAAATTGTAGAAAGTGCAGGTGGAATTGGTTTGTAGAAGGTTTTCTTCTTGTTTAATGTGATAATTGGTGCATTTAGTTTTTATCTGCTGGCATAAATTTTTGTATCAGCTTTTGAAGTTGGCAACATGACCAGATTTGTTTTTCCGCCAAAGTGTTTTCTTTTTGGATTGAAGCTTCCTTATTGTTTTGGGTAATTTGTTTTTTTCTGGTTGTGGGATTTGTTAATGGTACAAATGGTCCCGCTGCCCAGGAGGAGGAGCGCCACAGTCCACCCCCACCCCTTTCTCCCCCCCACTCCCCAGGGCATTACGCAGCTCAGGGCTGGCTGGGCGAAGCAGCCCCGCCAGAGACTCTCCCGCTCTACCCCCACCCCACCTTCAGATTGGCCTCCGCAAGCACACCGAGCTGGGCGAAGGGTGGGAGGAGGAGGAAGAGAGACTCTGGCTGGGCTTGAAGGGGCTTCGCAAGTTGCGGAGCTCCGCCCCCATCGCTCTTGCATTGAGTGACAACAACGTATTTGCCGGCGTATAAGACGACCTCCCCCACTTGGAAGCATGTTTTTCGGGGCAAAAAAGTCATCTTATACACCGGCAAATATGGTACTTAACCTTGGTCTGTGATGGCGAACCTATGGCACATGTGCCAGAGGTGGCACGCAGAGCTCTGTCTCTGAGCACGTGAGCTGTCAGCCCAGTTCCACTCCACCGTGCATGCGTGTGTGCACCTCCTGCCAGCCATCTTCAGATCTCTGCCGTGCATGCGTTTGTGTTGCATTTTGGGGATGGGCACACACGAGCATGCTTTGGGCACTTGTTGCCAAAAAGGTTAGCCATCACTGTCCTAGGCATTATCACCTTAGCAGCTTACTATTTCCTAATGCCTTAATCAATTTTCCTTGATGCCTAAATGTTCTATGATTGAGTTGACAGTTTATTTTCTTTGGGAAACTCTACTTAGGAGGGGATGTATGATTTGTTTGGCATTCCTAACACTATTTTTTTTCCTCGTTAGAGGTCTGTGCCTAACTTTTACAGTCCATAAAGCTGATTCCCAAGTGGTATGTAAGTTAGTACAAAAGATAAAATAATATAAATGAAATGGTATTAAAATATTAATGTTGCTATCACAAAGAATAAAGGAATTGGGTAGGTTCAGTGTCAGGCTTCCGACCAGTAAGTAAACAAGAATCGCAAGCCATCTGGCAATAAAACTTCAGTCGTTTATTAGGAGCACCATCTATCCGCCTGCCTGCCTGCCTGCCTGTCTATCTATCTCATCTATCATCTTGCTATTTAGCTATCTAGCTATCTCTCACTATCTACCTACCTAGCTACCTAATTACCTAACTACTATCTCTCCACTTATCTGTCTATCTATCTATCTATCTATCTATCTATCTATCTATCTATCTATCTATCCATGCATCCATCCATCCATCCATCCACCCACCCATAAATCTCCCCCAAAATTGAAGAGTGGGAAAAATTTCATATGGTACTGAAGATGATAAAAGAAAGAATCTGAAATGAAATAGATCAGGATGGGTCTAGTAGTAAAGCAAAAATATACCAGGAAATGATGCCCTAACACATTCTTATGCCAAAGGCAAGTAGTGGCCAAGAGCAGAACATCTACAGCTTATCTGTCATGCATCCCAGAAAACACCCAGAGTGGGAAAACATAAACCCAGACATACTATACTGTTGCAATCTGTTGTTTCGTGGCCCTTAAGGATAGGCCTTCAACAGCTGCTGCTGGTAAAAGTATTCAAAGGATTCCCAGAAACAAAACAAAACCAAATGGGAAGTGGGATGACATCATTATTGTTGTGAATCAATAAATGCTTAATAAAGATAATTAAGAGCTTGAAGTAAGATGCAGGGTTCAGGCCCTGCACTTCTGATTGGCCGATAATAGCGACATCAGATTGATCCATTCAGGAGAATCTGATTGGCTATTAACGAGCGTCTTCCATTGGTTAATGGAGCTAGTGCTCCCTGTGTTTTCATTGGTTAAATAAGTTAAGAGTTGCCTATATAAAGGGGCCCATCGTGGCCATCGGTTGAGCTGTTTAACATGTAAATAAAGAGTTTGAAGTTCACTGTTTCACTGGCTCGTCTCCATCCTTGCACCCATGCTCAGAACATAACACTGGCGACGAAGGTGGGATCTGGAGACATCAGAGCTTGCTGAACGATGAAGAACCATAACCGAGCACGTGGCTGAACGCACCAAGAGCGGAACCATGTCCGGCAGCGTCATACCACCTGCTCCATTTGACCTGGCACAAGAAGATTGGGACTCATATATGGATCACTTCCAGATGTTTCTGGAAACCAACAATTTAAAGGATGCCATTACCGGAAAGAAACGAGCGATATTCCTAACTCATTGCAGGCCAACCGTATTCAAGATGGCCAAGTCACTAGCAAAACCGGCAGAAGTAAAGTCTATGGACTGGGACATCCTTGAACCACTACTAAGGGCTCACTACGCACCGACCATGCCAACGCTCGTGAGAAGGCATGAATTCTATCAGAGAAGTCAGCGGAAGGGCGAAAGCGTTGCTGATTTCATCGTGGATCTCCGGAATCTGGGAGGCCTATGCGAGTTTACCGACTTAGAAGAAGCCCTAAGAGACCAAATCGTTGTGGGATTAGATGCACAGGCATTCAGAGTAAATTAATGGCAAAGGGCGACATCACCCTTAAAGACGCCATTGCTGAAGCTACTGCAGCAGAAGCAACCAGGAAGTCGGCTGCTCAAATGCTCCGCACACACGCCACGGTTCACCAACGAGCCAGTGATATTTCACCTCAGTCAGAGGGACAGCTGGAAATGGGCCACCACGAGGACCTTGACTCATCGTCAGACAGCGACAAGGAAAAGGTCCATCGACTTTGTTCCGAACGGGACCAACGCCAGAAATCACAGTACCAGTGAGCCGGGTGTGGAGCAAGCCACCCCCGGTCAGAATGCAAATTCCTCGACATGCTCTGCCATGTGTGCGGGAAAAGAGGCCATATAGGACGGGTCTGTAGAAGCAAGCCAGGACCCAGCCAGCCCTCAAGGGGGGCTAACTATCGCCAACTGACGGGAAGTCGTCCCGTGAAGCGAGAACCCGTGAACCACCAACGGAATAACCACTCCTACAGAAACAAAAACCTAAACCACCCAACGAAGCGAGAAGAGGCTCACCAAACAATCACGATCAGTCAAGCCTTGTCACTGGACGCCAAAAAGATCCAAGTGAAAGTGGCTATCGAAAACCAGCCCTGCCTGATGGAAGTCGATTCAGGATCGTCCCTCTCGACGGTTTCCTGGAAGACCCTCAAGCAGCTCATCCCCACTATCCGGAGGCAAGACCTCCGGTTCCAAAGACTTATACTTAAGGACTATCAAGGAAATCGAATCCCAATTGTTGGATCCAGCCGAGTACAGGTATCATTTAAGAACCATACAGCATTTTTACCCCTGACTGTAATCGACAAGGATTGGCCTCGTTTGTTAGGCCTCCAATGGTTCGCTCCACTTGGAATTGAAGTGGCCGGCATTCACCGAACCTACAGCAGCGATTGGGAAGAAGACCTCGTCCACGAATTCCAGGACGTCTTTGCGGAAAAATTAGGCGAGTACAAGGGGACCCCAATATCATTTAACCTCAATCCCGAAATAGCTCCCATCCGCCTTAAGCCTCGTTGAGTTCCCTTTGCCCTTAAACCAAAGATTGACGAGCAGCTTGATAAATTAATAGCCCAGAGAGTGCTAGAACCAACCGACCACTCTCCCTGGGAAACCCCAATCGTAACACCCATCAAGCCGGATGGATCGATAAGAATTTGTGGGGACTATTGAGTCACCCTGAACCATGCCCTTCAACAAAACGCTTACCCGGTACCGGTGGTACAACACCTCCTCCATTCACTGGGGGGCGGAAAGGTTTTCGCTAAACTAGACTTAGCCCAGGCATACCAACAACTGCCTGTGGACAAAAAATCGGCAGAGGTCCAAACAATCACACAGAGGCGCGTTTAAATGTAACCGGCTCCAGTTCAGAGTGAGCATAGCCCCGGGAATCTTTCAAAGCTTAATGGAGAGGCTATTACAAGGGATAAAAGGTGTTGTTCCATATTTTGATGATGTGTTAATCGCAGCCCCAACCCAGAAAATACTAAAGGAACACCTGAGGTTGGTTCTCCAGAGATTTAAAGACTCTGGTCTCAAAGTTAAAAAGAACAAGTGTTATCTATGTACAGATCGTGTAGAATTTTTGGGATATTTAATTGATAGTCAAGGTATTCACCCCACCGATAACAAACTCAGGGCGATCAAGAATGCCCCAAAACCCCGGAACAAAGCCGACCTCCAGGCTTTTCTGGGCCTTATCAATTTTTATAACGTTTTCCTGCCTCACAAAGCAACTGTAGCTGAGCCATTACATCGTTTATTGGACAAAAAAGCAACCTGGGTATGGGGATGTAGAGAAGAACAGGTGTTTCGACATTAAAAGATTTATTGACTTCTGACTCTGTCCTGATGCAGTATAATGAGACTTTGCCTTTAACGATCACGTGTGATGCATCCCCATTCGGGGTGGGCGCCATTTTAAGCCACATTTTGCCAAACGGTAATGGAGCCCCTGTTGCTTATTTCTCAAAGACGTCATCAAAAACAGAATGCAACTATAGTCAACTTGACAAGGAGGCCCTTGCTATAGTGTCCGCGGTTAAGAGATTTCCTGAATATGTGTATGGCCAAACATTTACCATAGTGACTGACCACAAACCTTTGCTGGGAATAATCGCAGGAGATAGGCCAACACCGTATATATTATATCCCAGAATGACCCGCTGGTCAGAATTTTTGGCGGCATACAATTACAAATTACAACATCGCCCAGGGAAGGCCATTCCCCACGCCGACGCATTGTGCCGTGCACCTCTTCCAGAGACTATTGATGACCCCGCTCCAACGGTCACAATGCTGCAGATCGAGACACTTCAAACACCGCCATTAATGGCCCAGGATATCGCGATAGAAATGAAACATGACCCCATTTTAGCATGAGTCCTCAGTTGGGTCGAGCAGGGATGGCCGTTAGACCAAATATCTGACGACTACACCCTATTCAAAAATTGGCAAATGGAACTATTTTCTCAAAAGGGTTGCATTATCTGGGGTGATAGAGTTGTCGTCCCAGAGCGGTTGCGACCAGCAATACTAAGGACCTTGCACGATGGCCACCCCGGCATCGTGCATATGAAAGCCCTCGCACGAAGCTACGCGTGGTGGCCTGGTATTGACAAGCAGATAGAGACATGGCTAAAAGCCTGTCGCAAATGCCAAGAAGTAAGCAACGCCCCGCTGAAAGCAACCCCAACCGAATGGGAAATGCCGAGGGGACCATGGTCCCGCATTCATCTGGACTTTGTGGGTCCTACTAAGGGATACACATTCTTACTGATGGTGGATGCCTACTCGAACTGACTTGAAATCGTTGAAATGAGGAATACAACAATCGAAGCAGTCATCAGAAAACTGGACAGACTCTTTGCGACACACGGATTACCAGATGTTCTGGTATCCGACAACGGGCCTCAATTTACCGCATTGTCCTTCGAACAGTACCTGGCGGACCGCGGTATCCGACATGCGCTGACTTCAAAAATTCAAATGCGGAACAGGAGGCACCTTTTTCTCCAGATAACGTCCTACCCCAACAAGACTGTAGCCAAATACCGGGAGGACAACGAAAATCCAATAGACAATCGAAACAACCGGCCTACCTCAAAGACTATGTGACCGCACCCCTTAAACGGAACCCGGGGGGAAGGGGTGTTGTGAATCAATAAATGCTTAATAAAGATCATTAAGAGCTTGAAGTAAGGTGCAGGGTTCAGGCCCTGTACTTCTGATTGGCCGATAATAGCGACATCAGATTGGTCCGTTCAGAAGAATCTGATTGGCTATTAACGAGCCTCTTCCATTGGTTAATGGAGCTTGCGCTCCCTGTGTTTTCAGTGGTTCAATAAGTTAAGAGTTGCCTATATAAAGGGGCCCATCGTGGCCATCGGTTGAGCTGTTTAACATGTAAATAAAGAGTTTGAAGTTCACTGTTTCACTGGCTCGTCTCCATCCTTGCACCCATGCTCAGAACATAACAATTATTATTTACAAAAATGCTGGTAGTAAATCCATAGATATTTTGAGAAAATCAGAATAGTGTTTTGTTTGGAAACAAACACTTTTCCAGAGTTAAGGGAAAAGTCAGCTATAAGTGCAATAGATGCTAGACGCCATCTTGGGGAGGCTAGAAGAAAAGAGTAGCCTCTCAAAAAAAAAAAATTCCTGATAACTAAGATTTTCTGCTTCAACGTCTCCCTGAAGGCAGCAGCCATTTTATGATTAGAGAAGCCTTTCTTCTCTGGGCCGTATTTGTGAAAATTCCCCCAAAATGAGCCCCTTGGCTAGAAATGATTGCCTATAGCTCTGCTTTATAGCCTATGAATACTAAATTAAATGTAACTTTGCAGATTTATATATTTTGAAGACCTAAACATCTTAATTCTGACATCAAATTTGCATAGACTCCTAGACATGATTACAAGGGGTGAGGAGTCTATGTCTTTTAAATACAACACAAATGATTTCAATTAGTAGTTATTGTTGCATCTTTTTATATTGCCATTGGGTCAAAATGCATACATTAACTTTGAAATATATATTAAACAAGAGACAGAGAGTAAGAATAACATAAGGATTAACATTCTGTAGTCTTATTCAGGCAAAACACACAACATAGGAACAACAAGTAAAATCAAACTATTAAAAAACCTGCTCCATTTGCTGTTAATGAAAATAATAAGTGTTGTGCAGTTGATCTTGGTTTATCTCTCTTCTTTGTATAGAAATGCTCAGCTAAACAGATTTCAAAACTTGTAGCTAATTTTTGTTGGAGTTATTGGTAATTTATATTGCTTGATCTGGCATGGTCACTTTATCCAATGTTTTTCCCAACAAAAACAAGGGACCATTATATTCTTTTTGCATATATTTATGATATATATGTTTCATTATTCACTCAATTCACATAGAAGGAATATTCATTATTTATTATGGCTTAAATGTGTCTAGTTTAATTTATATAATTGTAGTGTTAACTTAGAAAAATACAGTAGTGCTTGGTTATGCCTGTGTTCCCCAACCAGGGTTAAGGAGACAAGCTAAACAGAATGTGCAGTGTTAGTCAGATAGGCACACAGATAAATGAGTGAGATAAGTTTGTATGTTTGTTAACATACAGTAAAAATAACAGATACGCTTGTGCTATCAAAAATATAGTTTATTCCATTTAGAGATTATAACATAGTCAAAATAACAGTCCATTAGTCATGTATCGTTTTAGTCAGTCCATTCAAGGATATTCAGTTAGCAAAGTCCGTGTAGAATATCCAATGTCAGTTCACTTACAATAAATCAGTCCTTTATCTCTCTCCCGTTCCAGTAGGGAAAAATGCAGTCTTCATCCAGTAATTAGGGATCATCAAGCCAAAGAGAGCAAGCTGACGTTCCTTGCTTCTTTTATGGTGCTTTCACAACCACTCCCTTTATTACATTCCTATATTTAAAGTTGCAGACACTTTAACTTATAAACCATGATAACATATTTATTATTTTACCTAAAACAGTTAAGGTAAACAATGTTATTAATTAACATTGTTATTGATTAAACTAAAGCAAAATTCAAAAACTGAAAAATGGATTATAAACTGAAAGCACAATTTAAGCCACTGAAGTGTACCACAATTATACCAGAAAAATAGGATGTTGATACTGATACAGATGTGCCAAGCCAATAATTTTTCTATTGGACTAATAGTGGTTTCTCGGTTTCATGATGAACTAACAGGATGATTTTTTTCCAGTGCATTTTTCTTTATTAATTAGCAATGGGTGTAGAGGGCAAAAAGTTAGATCACTTGGGTACTCAAACAGTCTGAACAGCTAAAAATCTGTTTTGTTATGCTGTTCCTTTCAAAGGAAATGTACCTACTTCTAAATAATTTCATGAACCTTTCACTATTTAAGGAAGAGAGATTCAGTGGGATAATCTGCATTTGTGAGGAAAGCTTTGAGAGCAAAGTAAAAACGTTTAAAAATCACAATTTTGGCAAGCAGACTTGTCTTAGGAATACAGAGTATAGAATAGAAGGTTGGTATAATAAATAAATAAGTAGGCAGGAAAAAAGTCATTCAAGCATAGTACTGAACCAGTTTTGCATGTATTTAAGCAGCAGAAAGATTATTTGCATATTTATAGATCCAATAGAAACTGTCTTAAAAATTTAATAGTGGATGACTTCAACCATGTTTAACTAATAGTAGGTGTATTATTGAATATTACACACATTGTTTCCTACAACCAGCAATTGTTTTCAGGAATTATTTATGACTTTGTTGATATAATTATTGGCACTGTTTTTATTAACAATTCTGTAACACCCTGCCAGAAGTGTTTTTCATCATTAATCACAAACAATAATGGGTGATAGTGCTTCCTAGGAAACAAAAATATGTGTTCAAAAGATGTGAAAAATGACAAATGGTTAGACATTAGTATATATTTGTAGCCAAACAAACAGCAGGAAGAATAGACTTCACCAAGGTTATGATATAGTTTTGGGGGGGTGGGAATCTTAAAAATCTAAATGAACTATCAGAAAGCAAAAATATACAATATACCGTATATACTCGAGTATAAGCCGAGTTTTTCAGCCCATTTTTTGTGCTGAAAAAACCACCCTCAGCTTATACTCGAGTCAGCCGCTACGGCACCATGCCTGGCCTGCGCTGGCATGGCTGCAACCGATCGCGCCTCCAGGGCAGCATCGCCGCCGCAGCTGTCTACCCGCTGAGGGACACACAGGCGACCCCAAGCGGCCTCTTCTTCCCCATTAACGGGCGCCCGGGGCTCCCGCGAGCTCCTGTGTTGCGCGCTTCCAGCTTCGCAAAGAAACCGCCAGGCTCAGGCAGCCTCCCCCACCCCCTAGCCTAGCAGCGAAGAGCTGCTCCGGGGGCATCGAGACAAAGTGCCTGGCTGTGCCGTGGTGGGAGCCCCCGGAGCAGCTCTTCGCTGCTAGGGGAGGGGGTGGGGGAGGCTGCCTGAGCCTGGCGACCCCAAGCGGCCTCTTCTTCCCCATTAACGGGCCCCCGGGGCCCCCGTGAGCTCCTGTGTTGCGCGCTTCCAGCTTCGCAAAGAAACCGCCAGGCTCAGGCAGCCTCCCCCACCCCCTAGCCTAGCAGCGAAGAGCTGCTCCGGGGGCAGCGAGACAAAGTGCCTGGCTGTGCCGTGGCGGGAGCTGCAAAAACAAACGGAGCTGCAAATCTGGTAATCACTTGTGAAGCCTCGGCACGAACCCCCTTTCCCCGCACTCCCCCCCCGCACTCCTCTGGCGGCAGCAGGTGGAGAAAGCCCCACTTCCCCCTGGCTTTGATGGCACGTGTGAGTTGGCTTCCCACTCTTTTTTTTTAAATCTCCTCTTCCTCCTCCTCCTCTCCTCTCCCCTTGTTGTCTGGTCTTCCCTAAGGAAACTCGAGGGCTCACACTTCCAGGTGTTTCTCCCTGTCTTTCTCCCTGTCAATGATCTTTTCTTTCCTTCTCTTCTCTCAGCCCCATCCTCCTTCACCTTTGTCACCACAATCCTGAACAGATGAAGTTTGTACTTCTCAAGAAAGGTTGGATGTTCCTTTTGAGGAGGGAACCTAGTGTGACATCTGTATGTTGACCTACTACTGAGCCATGGCATGTGTGCACATGCAATGGAGGCATGAGGGAGAGCTGTGAAAGAGATGGTGGCTCTCCAAAACAGGATGTACATGCAGCACATACACATGCTTTTTTCTTGCAAGGGAGAGAGTGACTCTGTTTGGACATACAGATGATGATGAGGAATCCAGTTTTGAAGGATTTTAACTCTTGTGTTTTAGCTTGGTTGCTGATTGAGCTAAGGTTTTTGTACTTTTAAAGTTATTGTTGATACCATATTGGTTTTGTTGGCTCTCTTTTCCACTTACAGAGCTAGTTTACTGTTTTTCTTTGAAATAAATATTCAAAAACATTTAACCTACTGATGCCTCAATTCATGTAATTTTATTGGTATCTATTTTTATTTTTGAAATTTACCAGTAGCTGCTGCATTTCCCACCCTCGACTTATACTCGAGTCAATAAGTTTTCCCAGTTTTTTGTGGTAAAATTGGGTGCCTCGACTTATATTCAGGTCGACTTATACTCGAGTATATACGGTACAGAAAAATACTAAGAAAAAAATAGTCTATGTTGAATTTATAATCTAAAGAGTGGACTTAGATCAAGGCAAAATAGAATTCATATCCATGTGCTCTATTTTTAAGGAAATAGTTTGAAGACCCAGCAGTGCTTTCACCTTTACTTTTCAAAAAAGTGTACAGAAGTTTGTCAATAAAGCAGTTTTATTGCAAAAGATGGATTACAAACTGTTTACATTTCAGCAAGCTGCTTACCAAATACATACAAATTGAATGTGTCAGAGAAAGTTGCATCCAATGATATGTGCAGGTTTTCTTCTACTTTAAAAAAAACGTGTGGATAATTTGATAAAATGAAAAAAATAAATGAATTCATTAATCACTGATAACAAGAAGATTTTTGTAATATGCACAACTCCATCTCAGAATAAATAACATACAGAAAATAAACTTTTGATAGTCACAAACTAGAAGCTGTGAGTCTGTACATAAAGTATCACAGTAATTATAGAAACTCTCACAGCTTTCTTCCAAAATGTGGTCTTACACCTCTTCGGAACGAAATGCATACTTTCATTCCTATAGGACACTTCAACCATGACTTCATTTGAGTACAATTTGCCATCGGTTCATAAACAAGCACTGTGATACAAAAAATATGTTTAAGAGTAACCAGAACATTGTGTTTCTGAACGGAGAGCTCAAAATGATATAAAGCAGGCAACTGCCTTCAATAAAGATTTAAATAATTCTACTTTGCAAAAAGCCGAGGAACTCCAGACTTGATCGGCATCCAAATGGAGTTGCATCCCAGACATATCATCTCACTGTTAAATTGGTTTCCTAAGGGGAAAATAAAGCATTTGCTGCACCTCTTTCTCTTGCTTTTTACTGATGTTCTTCTTAAAAAACAATATTTTAAAAATCCTACTTGGGCTGTTTCATCCCCCCCCCCCCGTCCCCAATTATTGTATTTCACAGTACAGTCCTTTAAATTTTTAACTGGGTTGTGAGATGAACTTAACCTATATATAAGAAAATTAGAACTAGATCATATGTTAATTGAATAAGGTACTTGCTCCCAGCAACTTCAAGAAACGAAATTAGATGCAATTGTCAAATGTTCAGCTTTGATGCTCCAAGATAGCATGTCTACTTATTTCTTTTACAGCCTGATTATTTTCATATATCAAGCACTGACCTTACCAAATGTGGAATACATGGAATGATCTCCAGAAATATCTTTCTAAAATGTAACCTATTTATATTAGTAGACCTATGTAAATCAAAGCAATTCAACAATTTCATTATTTTTTCTTTAACACTGGATTGAAAATAACTTCAAAACCAATATGGGCTACAAAATTCTATATAAGGGGAGGTTTTAAAGACAGCAGTAGACTTGGACTGGGTTCCCACATTGTACAAAGCAATATATATATATTTTTAGATGTGGTGTAGTGTATCTTGTGAACCTATCTCATTATGATTTGTTCCAGTCAAATGGACAACAACTGAACATATAATGTGAAAAGGGGTGGGTTTCTACTGTTTCTATCCATCTCTGTAGAACTGGTAGCTCTGAAGAGCAGCAGACATAGAACCGCTTCTATGTCTGCTGATGTTTTTGCCCGCCCACCCACCTGGGCTTTTACCTGATCTTTATTTCCTGATTTTTCAACTTCAGCTGCCGAACGAGGCATAGCTGCAGTTAAAAAAACAGGAAAAGAGGACTGTTTCAAAGGCTGCATCTCTGCACATAGCATGCTGATGACGATTTAGAGGCGTGCAGCTCACAGAGTGCAGGGAAGCTCGTAAATCCTGAACCGGTAGTTAATCCTATCATACCCCACCCCTGAATGTGAAGCTAAGTCAGTCATCTTTGTCAATGTAGGAATGCAGTTGTTTTTAGTGGAGTTTAAAAAGAGAAAAATGGCTATTATTGCATGCAAAATATGGTAATATTTAGAGTTCTTTGCACTATTTAGATACATGAACATTCAACAGAGCCAACCACACATTGCTGAGTGCTATCAGAGATGTCCACAGTGACAGCTACTGGCCTCAAAGTGCTGAGTACAATTGGACAACAAAAAGCCCGCCTCTTTTTAAGGTGCACCACATTTATCATACCTATGTGAAAAGGAGTAGGGCTTTGACCATCCTGTCATTTTGAAACCAATGGTTGTTATTATGGTTACTATAGATCTTGTCACTCATAAAAGGGTAATTTGATTTGAATCTCAATTTCTTCAGACCAACTCCAGCATGTGTATTTTTATTTTATGGTATAACTTTAATTAGGCTATGTTAATTGTGGATTTTTCCATCATCAGCAATAGTAAGCTTGGGGCGAAAATGTGCTCTTAATGGGACAACCCCAGAAAAATTAGGTGTGGTGTGGAATTGTTTGGGTCACTGGCAAAAAAATTAAAATTTAAACATTGAGATTGCAAAGTGAATAATAAATGGAGCTGTAGAAAATGATTCAGTGGAACATCAACCACCCTATGCAGCCATTCCTTTTATCTTAGATCAAGAGTAGTTCTATGTCACATCAAATCCTGTTATGGGATATCAAGAAAATGTGTATGCAAGAAACAGACACATGGTTGTAGAAATATGTGAAACTGTTGATATCAGTTTCCAATGTGCTGTATGTAAATCTGATTTATCATTTAGCTACATCAGGAAAGCTCGCTCCTTTTTTTGAATGAGGAAGTACCATTTAGAATTAAATAAGACCATTCAGGTTATTGAGCCCAACTCCCTGTTCAGTGCAGGAATGCAAATTTGAGCACTCCGAACTGATCTCTGTTTTACCTCTACTTGAACATATCTTTTAATTCATTTATAGTTTACATTAATACATACATGGAACTGCCCATCTTCCTCTGAGAGGGATATATCCAATGAACTGAAGCTTACCCCTTCTCTGGGAAGTCGATTCCTTTGCCAAATTGCTCTTTCTATAAATAAATATTTTGTAATATTCAGTCAGGATCTGCCTTCTTATACCTTAAATCGATAATTTTGTATCTTTCCTCTGGAAAAAGAGAAATAGACCTTTACCTTCTTCAATGGTATGCCCTTTCAGACATTTGAAGAATCTATCATATTCCCCCTTCAGCCAGCTCTTTTCAAAACAGACATATAGTTTTTTTTTCAATCATTCATCAAAAATTATTTTTTTAAAAATAAATTTTTACACAAGGCTACATTTAATGCAGCTTTCCAGGGCTGTGTGGATTTCTCTCCATAGATTCAGCTGTACCGGGGAGAGTGAGGCAACCACCTGGGATGGCGGCTCCTTAGATATTGTGCAAAGGCAGTACTAGCTTTAACTTCTCGAATCTGCCCAGCTGTACACTTTTGCCAAAAAGTGAAGTCCATGCAGTCAGTTCTGTTCTCCCTTAAATTCTTCTCAAATGTGATGAATGACTCATTCATGTTCCAAATGTTGAAGGATCCAGTTGGACTCTGTATACATAGTAGGGAGGGAGCACCATCTTATACTTGATCTCAGCGAACACAATGTTGGGCTGAGTTTACTGCTGTCATTAAAGAAATATCTCATTCATTTCAGGGGATAATTGATTCAGTAGAATGCACACCTGGACTCAAAGATTGTTTTGACTAATGGTATTGAAACAGAGACGTTGAGGACATTTAAGGAGAAATGTCAGGAATAGTAGAACTTAACTTTTCTGCCAAGAATCCCAGATGTTGGATTCACCTCATCCTGGCTGACACAACAGTGCCTCATCCTGTTCTTGACACAACAGTGCCTGGAAAACTGTGAGATGATCATAATTTTGCAGTTCTTCAAGAATCATTATCTCAAAACTCAGAATAAGTTTAAATGATGAAGTGATTAGTATCTGAAGGTTTCCACCCCCCCCTCCCCTCTCCCCTACCATGGTCTTTAGTTGCTTCTGTCCCGGGGTAAACCAGGGCTGCCAACTCTCACGCAATCAGCGTGAGACTCACGCAATTCAATCAATTTTGACTGTCTCACTCTGATAAACAAAATCTCACGCTAAACCCCCAAAATCATGGAATGTACAAAAATATCCCTACATTCTCTGATTATATTCCGAATATTCCCCTTAGCTTAGGAGAAGGATGAGCTCCCAGCGCCGCCCCGCCCTGCCCAGCCACCCCGCCCTGCCCAGCCACCCCACCGCGCCTCTTTTCCCGCCTTAATCCTTCTGCCGGCGTCCCGTAACTGTCACGATGCCGATCATTATCGCTTCAGGAAAGCGAAGAGCAGGAGGCTTCTTCGCCGCCCGGGGCGCTCGCAGCCACTTTGCCCCGCCCTCTCCCTCTCTGCAATGTCCTCTGGGACAAGCCAGCTGCCCTAGGCTTTCCAAAGAAGGACACGAGGGGGCTGGCAAAGCCTCTTTACAGCCTCGGCCAGTAATAACAATGGTAAGCAAAGCCAACGGAGTGGCTTCCATTTAACCCTTTGGTGTTTAAATCTTTGGTGATGTTTCTTTATTTTCTCTGGCTGGATTTCTGACCCAGGGGAGAAAGACCATTTAAAAAAGCAAAAAGGACAGAAAGAACACCAAGAAAGAATGGGACAACCCCCCCCCCCAAAAAAAGAGATCCAACACAACTCTGAATAAAATTATTATTATTTTAAATTTTATTATTATTATAATTATTATTACCACCCCTTTACACGCCTTATGCTCTCTTTTAGCTGATCCAAAAGAGTCTTCCCAAACCAGCAAGGCGAGAAGCGCGCCAGGCTGATCTATAAAGGGGCTGGGCAGCTTTTTTGCAAAATACTTAATAGAAAGGTTGGAGGACTGACAGGATTACATCTCTGGCAGTGGATGAAGGAATCACTTTTTCCTCTTTCTCCTTTGAGTTTAAATCCTAGGTCTCCATGCACCAGATCGACAGGACTGTACTACATTATTATCATATTTTCAAACCCTTAGATAAGGACTCAATAAGGACTTTTTTTGATGCCAGTAGGCTTCTCAGCCCCAAATTGGGATAGCCCTGACTCAACTAGAACATATTCTAATCTTAACACAATTTACCATCCAAAGAGCAGTAAGACCATTAAGTTCAGAATCTAAACTTACCCAATAAATAATATACTGTTTCCTCACTGTGCTCAAGCTTCAGAATACAGTAGATGAGTTTTACAGTTAACAATATGTATATTTATATGAAGCACTCATTATTTGATTAAATGTTTAGTTTATACATGTCTGAAATTATGAACCCCTATTTCAGTCAACAAGTTAGTATATAATTAAAGACTGAGACTATAGCATTTGATATTGGCATGTAGTATGGTATTTGATACAGAAAGAAGAATACCCATTGATGTATTTGCATTATCTCTGTAGTTGTTTCGGGTTTTTGTCTTTTTGTTGCACATTGAATTCATCCTATAGTGGTCTATAGTACATCACTAAGCTAATAAAGTCAGTTGAGGTCGAATACTGCAGTTACAAGTCAGGAACTTCAATTATTCATGGTCAGTGAACTGCATTATTAATATCTTACAAATCCGGTTCAAGTACATTGGTGCTGCTTGCATGTATGTATGTATGTATATGTCCAAATCATGACTAAAGTATGCATCAGATTGCACCATTTAAAATGTAAAATTGTCAAAGCTCCCTACCGTGGAAGGGGGGACACCCCCCTTCCACACCATCCCCCCCTCGGTCGTTTCGCTCCCTCGGGCTCGGTCGCTCCGCTCCCTCGCAGTGTCTCACTCCGAACTATCACTCAAGGTTGGCAGCCCTGGGGTAAACCTGACACACAAAAAAACTTTTTCTGGATTTCAATCCATTTCTCTTTTTGGCTACAGTGTTGACAAGGTATTTTGTCTGGACTATAGTTCCCAATTGATTGATTCCCCAGCTTCTTTTCCTCTTCCAGAAATGCTAGGAAAGCAAAAACCAACTGCTTTCCACAGGACATACCTTTTAAGAAACCTAAGTGACAAACAGTTTTATGATTTTTCCTACTACTTAGGCTAGAAGGAGAAAATGGAAAAACTCTCATTAATTTCTACAAAGGAACACCCAATATCCCACCATTGCTCTTTTGGACCTAACAGGTAAACCCAGAGAAGCAAAGACCCCGGGGTGTGTGTGTGTGGAGTGGGGGAGAATGTCCCACCAGCCAGTTGGAATGAAGACATTTAGGTAAGACAGAATTCAGTGCAGCAAGAGAATAGAAAACTGGTGGAGGAATACTATTTTTGATATGCAACAAGCAAAGTCAGATAGAGGCTACCTTCCCAGAAGCATCGGGACAGAATAAAAATGACATGTCCTGTTCTTGATCTCTCCAAAAAGTAGGTGGCCTGTCATACTGAACCAAGCAGAAATGTGAGTCAAGGCTGGGAAATGTTTGGTTCCTATACTGTATAAGCCACAGTTTCCAAAGAAGGATGATTATTCCATTGGCATCCTTAGTTTTCAAGAGTGGTTTAGGCATGCAAGAGAAAGGGAATCATTCTCACATTGGCAACCATCATCTTTTCTGAAACATAACAATATCTAGAATCCATCAGACAACTTGATGCTCCCCAGATACTTTGCACTGTCCAAGTGGGTTGATGAGAACTAAAGGCCCAGGCCACTGAGCCCCATTGGTGATGCCTGACCTAGAATGTTAAAATCTGAGAGAGGGGTATAGGCATATTCTACTTCTTATCTTTCACAAGAATGATCAAATGTTACGAAGTAATCCCTACTGTTTCAGATTGCTGCCTCTTCTTCTAATTCTTGACTGTTACAGTTTTCACTGATTTGGGAATAAAAATCTAAAAATACTTTGGAATTCTAAAAATATTTTGGAATTCTACAAAAAAATGAGGGGAGATTCCTTTTAGTAAAAGGTTAAGCAAAGGCTTAACTCATTTCTTTAAAATTAACATGCCTTTAAAGTGATTTTGCAGATTAGATTGAATTTCCCTTTGTATCTAAAAAAGTGAAACAAGAACGCTTTCTTTTCCCAACTTGAGGGCACTTGAAATCCACTATTTTTTTTTAAAAAAATAAGTTGCTATAAGCTTTAGATTTAATTATTAACTTAAAAACTGAATTAATTTACGGTTATTAACTACAGTTATTACATAGATCTCTTTTTTCCCCTGATAAATAATTTTTCTCTTGCCACATTGGTTTTCATCACTTTTATTTCTTAATATGGAATCACTGCTTTTTTTTCCCTGTTGGTGAGGTTCCTTTTTATTTCGCCATTAAAAATTAAATGTAATAACTGTTTAAAAATCTTCTTACCCTCTTGAAGAGTATATGTTTCAGAGAAATTGAATATTTAAGCGATCCCTCTTCTTTGATCAGGAGATCTAACCTAATTTGGAAACATCTGGGCATGGCGATGTCTGGGTTGATCAGTCTAGACTAGCAATGTGTGTGGGCCAGATGCAGAATTTGGCTGCACTTTCTGCTGAAATGCGTGCAGCTGCTTTGCCATCAAAATGCTCAAGACTTAATGTGTGTGTGTGTGTGTATGTGTGTGTGTGTGTGAGAGAGAGAGAGAGAGAGAGAGAGACTGTTTGAGTCTATATGCTCATTCCTCTCTCTCTGTTCATTTATTTACACTGAATTAAAAATAACAAGAAGTCCATCAACACTAGCAAATCTCCTGGATTTTTGTTGTGGCAAGGAAAGGTGAGGGAAACCAGTTTTATTCTTATTTCGTTAATCAACCACACACACTTAGGAAACTTTTCAGAGGAAATGGCAGATGCTTAAGAAAATAAACCATAAAATATTGAACTACTCCAGGCAGAGAAAACAGAGACAGTGATCATTTCAGCAGGATCAGCTGAAGCCAAATATTTTAAGCAATAGCATATCTACTGCTGTCTTCTGGGAAAAGGCTGTGCGTGAACTCGCTGCTTTAGGCCAGCTGCTTGAGATCTCTGCCAGACTAGACACTCCAAGCGGTAATGCTGCTGTTTTTCTTGAGAACTGAAAAGGCACATTAAGGCAGGGAAAACAGAGATATTCTCTCTTTTCTCTCTCCCTCTTATCATTTACCTAAAGATGTAACATGTGCATGCATCTCCAAACTTGGCAACTTTAAGACTTGTGAACTTGCTCTGCTGGCTGGAGAATTCTGGGAGTTGAAATCCACAAGTCTTAAAGTTGCCACGTTTGGAGACCCCTGCCTTAGAATGACAGAATAATAGAAGTGGAAGGGACCTTACAGGTCTTCTAGTTTAATCTCCTGCTCAGGCAAGGACCCTATACCATTTGAGAAAAATAGCTGTCCAATCTTTTCTTAAAAACCTCCAATGATGGAGCACTGACAGCTAATTGCCAACTGCTTCAATGCTGGAAAAAAGGCATTTGTACACTTTCAGAGAAAAGCAAAGAATCCAAGAATTCAGCAAAATTATCCTTTGGTCATGTTTTAGTGCAGCGGCTGCCAATGCCATCACACAATCTGGCCTGTGTACTCCCTAACATCCCAGAAATCTAAAACCTCACGAGGTCTCATGTGAGATCTCACAATCAAATTGCAAACTTTTTCAACATTTCTGAAAGATCCTGCGAGGTTACAACACTTTCATATAATATCTCATTGTAAAACGATGGCAGTTTTAAACACTACTTTTGAGAAGTGGATGTCTGTGGGCAGTTATGAATATCAAGTTAGAATAGCCAAGGTTGGAATAATGACTTATCAATTTTCCTAGCAACTTGAGCTCAAAGCACTTCAGGTTAATTGTGAAATAGACCACCAAAGAAAACATTTTGAAACAATGTAATTACCACATCACACCAATATTAACATCTCAAACAGATTCAAATAAAATAAAGCCATAGTTCAATAAACTCACACCATACAGCCAATACACAAGACAGCCAATACTCAGTTTCATACTTTTAAGTTATGCAATCCATAAGACCAGAATCCAGAAGCAGGATTAAAATTGGCAGTAAAAAAAGCCATTGCTAAGTGCTCCTTTTACTTCATTTTGCATTGATTTAAAAGCATTTTGGAATCATCGATTCAGAAAAACATCCACTCCACAAAAGAAGCATCTGGACATTTTCTGATTTCCTCAGGTATATAAATATAATAAAGATGAAGAGAGACAGAGATAATTGTTGAAAAGATATAGATGTCCTAGAACACAAATTGGGAAGAAAAAGCTCAACTTAAAAGCAATGAGATTGATATATAATTACCCAAAAGCAAAATATTATAAAGATTGATAAGCAGAACTGTATTTAAATAGCAGGAAACTATGTAGAACAGAGGTTGCCTAAGACTAAATTGCTGCAGTGATGAAAATGTAAAATCATCATCATCATCATCATCATCATGATAAAATGTAGAATGTCATGTCATAAAGAATATTCGTTTTAGAACATTGGCTATATCTATATTTGGTCTTAATAAAATGTCTGAAATCTGTTTTACTTTATTGCAGACTTCAGCATTTTAGGAAATTATTAGTGAGGGATCTGGAGTGAGAGAATTTAATTTTAAATGTCTTTATTTTTTAAGCAAGAGAATTGAGAATAGGAACTGAGAAACCAGAAATAACTTGAAACAAAAAACGATTGGCTTCACTCCAAAGCCAGCACTATTTTTACCAAACTAGGAGGCATTTTGATTCTGTAGCAGTAAAGACTGTTCACTGCTCATTTGGAAGTTGAGATCCAAGTTTATGAGTGCACTTGGGAAAAAAAGGAGAATTATTAAAATGAATCGAATAGATAATACTGCTCGATAAAACATTAAGATTTCTCTAAACTAAGACAGGGAAGAAAGCTGAGACCTGTAAGTACGGTAAGTAGCCACTGAAAGCCAATTATGGTTGTCAGTGGATTAGGATTATTATTGGCATTGGAATTATAAAACTACACCCCCATGCCATCTTCATTATCCTTTAATATAGGTCATCCAGTGTTTCTCTTGACTGTTTTGGCTGCACAAGGCCACAGAAAGTGTGATGTTAGAAGAACCACCATCCATCCCAGCTGATCACTCACATTCTGCCTGGGGGCTGCTGGATTGGTTCTTTCAGGGAGTTGCTTATATCATATAGCCAAGATTTATAAACATACTTCATACTTACAACTGTTGCAGCATCACCATGGTCACTTGATCAAAATTTGTGCACTTGGCCTTCACCCATGTATCTATGAAGGTTGCAACATCCTGGAGTCATGTGATTGCCATTTGCAATATTGCCAGCCAGCTTCTGATGAGCAAAGGGATCATAAGGGAAGGCCAGATTTGCTTAATGACTTTGTGATTCATCTCACAACCATGGCAAAAAGATAGTAAAATTTGTGTGACTTACTTAACAACTGCTTCGCTTAATGAAAGGTCTTATCCCAAGTGTGGTAGCAAGTTGAGAAATGGCAAGGTGGGTTTTTACTTCCTTATATTTTAGGCAAATGCAGGGTCCACTTTTTGGGGCTACCAAGTGTTGATCCATTGATTGTGACAGGAAATAGCTTGTCACTCAAGCCTGACATTGTGGACTGAGAGAGAGAGTGGGTGTCTCAAAGTTACCCAGCGGCTTTCTGAGACGAACTCACTAGTTTCTAGTCTAGTGCCTTAACTGCTAGACCAAACTGGCTCTAAATTATTACAAATAAGTTTTATTAAATGCATTTGTCTTCACAGATATAAGTGAACTGTCTTGTCTTTTCACAACCAATAGTGGCCATCACTGAAATTACACTGTGTCATCCTAATGTATCTGCAGGGTGGAACTGTAGGAGCTCCATTCTGTTTTCTTACTTCTTTCCATCTTTCAAAAATGGAGGGCATCAACCTTAACCTTTTAATCAGAGCTTATAAAAACAAGTGCTGCCCATCATTTCAGGAGTATATAACATATAGTTGTCTTGTGGGAGCTCAAAAATAAGGCTGTTCCCAAAATAAAAATGGGTGGCTTTTCTTCTCTCAAACTTAATTCAACAATTTACTTATGCATCATGCAATTGCCCCCTTGTTTATGTTTTCAGTAGAGGAAGTATGAAATACTCTAATCCAAATTTGCATCACTGGAGTGAGTTATACATTATTATTATTCTCAGCCATCAGTGCAGCATGGAGCTAAATATAAGACACCCTCCATGGATGTCAATGGGTTTTAATTAATTAACTAATTAAAACATGGTCTGGGGCTCATGGGATGCCATCTTAGGAGCATGAAAAGTCCTCCACCTATCTTTTTTCTCTAGATGAGGACACAGACATTAAAAGCCTTTCCTTAATCACTGTAGCTCTCATAAAGCTAAGGGCTTTTCTCTCACTAAAATTTGGAACAATTGGAGAGCTTTAGAAAAAAATTATAATTTTATAAATGTTAGTTGGTACTTCTCATAAAGGTAGGTCTAGATGAGATGCAAGTTGCTCCCAGGAGATTTTTGCAAATAAATGATTCTACTGAAGGTTAACTGTATTGATATAAGTTGGCAATGAATTTGAATTCAGTCATTTTCTTTACCTTGTAACTCATTTATTTCCCGGCAAAGTTACCTTCTGCCTTCCTTTTCATGAGGACACATTCCTGGATATTGAATCAAGAAGACCAGAAACAATAATAATTCAAGGCTGGTGGCCATATTTAAATTAAGCCTTCTTTAGAGATCAGAGATATATCATAGATACCTGCCAAGGAAACATGAGCATAGAAGAATTTTGAGGGGAACACTATAAATATCAAAGAGATACTGTATAAGAAAAAAAAAAAGCAGAAACCTTTTGATGGGGCTTGATGTAATAGATTTTGAGGTGAATTCTGGAATGGATATATTAGTAAATTCACCTCAACAAGGAAACTAATAATCTAGGAAGGAAGTGAGCTGTTATCTATAGTTTTCCGCCAGAGACACGTGTCCAGTGGAGTTACCAAAGCTATAGATTTTCTCCACTAAATATGAAGAGTTAGGGGAAATCTGGGAATTGAAATCCACACGTCTTAGAGTTGCCAGGGTTGAGAAAAATTGGTCTTGATAGTTGATAAAGCCTTCTCTGGGGCTATGTTCCTATGGATGTACGATTCATCCATTGATATTTTGCCAACTAGTATCATATATTATAATAATGGTAATAATATAATAATGAGTTTTACATACCACCTTGAATAAAGTTTTGATAGTTCCAGCTGAATATTTTTCAACTAAAAATGTGCTGTTCCACAGACAAAATTACAATAAAATATTTACAAATTCATCTTTTTCCAATTTTGGAGACAAAAAATGGGCTTTGCTTTAATATAAGGCAACATTTGTGATGCAAGGAGAAAGAATCTTAGTGCTAGTTTTGCAATTTTCACCTTTTTCTAACAGGGGCCTCCTCGTTGTGCAGCTAGGAAGGAGGGAAGATGCTGGCTACAAGTGGACAATCAAAGTCAACAGCTGCACAGAGATATTATTTTTGTAGTTAAGTCAGGTAATATTTGACTTATAACCATTTGTTTAGTGACTGATCAAAGTTACAACAGCACTAAAAAAGTGACTTATGACATTTTTCACACTTATGATTGTTGCAATGTCCCGGGGTCATATGATCACCTTTTGTGACCTTCTGGCAAGCAAAGTCAATGGAAAAACCAGATTCAATTAACAACCATGTTACTAACTTAACAGTGATTCACTTAACAACTGTGACAAGAAAGGTCATAAAATGGACAAACTCAACAACAGTCTTGCTTAGGAATGTAAATTTTGGGCTTCATTATTTTTATAAGTCAGTGACTACTGGTATCTTCTACTACTGTCTTCCTCAACCAGATATGTGTATCTATGTTAATAAAAAAAGAATTGCTAAAAAACAATACTATAGCCTTTCTCAGCCTAATGTCCTCCAGAGCTGTTTGAACTCCAGTTCCCAGATTTTATTTGTTTGTTTGTTTGTTTGTATCCCTTATTGCTTTTACAAATAACTCAAAGGGCCGAACATATCCAATTTTCCACCTCCTAGTTTCTACCTCCTAGTTTCCCCACAACAACCCTTTGAGGTGCATTGAGCTGAGGAAGACTGAGGAAGACTATTCAGTTGCCCAAGATCACTCAGTTGGCTTTCATGACTCAGGTGGGAATATAATTCACTGTCTCCTGTTTTATAACATGGCATTTGCTGCAAAATCCTGGAAATTACATTTCCTGTAATTCCTTCCACCAAAGGAATATAACAGATATGGTGGAAGATAACAGATAACTACAAAAGTCAGGTCACCGTATCCCACTGTATCCCAGATGCTGATTTGTGAAATTCTGTAGAAACAGAGAAGAGATCTGGCAGAAGACAAGTCTTATAAATTTAGTGTAAATAAATGTCTATATAAAATATAGATTTTTAAGCAAAATAACTGACACATTTTTATTCACACATGTGCACAAAACAACATTTTTGCATATAGGAAACAAAATGTTTAAGAAGCTGGATAATAGTCTTTTGGAACATTAAAATTTTCTTTCCCTTCCTTTTCATTTCAAAAGTAGGACAAAGTCTATAGGTGATAAAACTACTAAAAAAATGAGAGAAACAGAGGTGAGCAGAAATGATTTACATGCCGTGTTTGGCTTCTGTATTACAAAAACAGATGTGGAAGTTTTACCAGATAAAATCCACAGTTGCCAAAAAGGTCATGTCTGCTATCCTTATAATCTGTTGCAATAATAAGAGAAAATGAATTTTCCAGAAATTACATGTTTTATTTTACATGCTGAAATTGGAAGGAATGGAAAATATTTTAACTATGACCTCTGCATAACACCATCGAAACATTTGTCAAAAGGTTATTAGGAGTGAAACACAGAAATAATAGACGTGTATTTTCAGCTGTTTTCCCTTCTGTTTTTGTTCATCTGTTTACTTTTCTTTTTTATCTCACCTCTTTCTCAACCTAGCCAAGTTGCAGACCACAAACAATCCAAACCTCATGTGGATTTTGTCATATGTATCTTTGGATAACAGTAAACATTAAAAGGCTGCATAATATAGCTTGCTGAAAACCTCATGGTCCATATCAGGTTTTCTGAATGTTTAGAACAAAAGTTAAATCTTGTGTGCTGTTAAGGATTCCAAATGTTTGTCTCCATTCTTACTTTGCAGACCAAAAAAAAAAAAAAAGACATTTTGACATTCAAGGCAATGTTAAGTAAGGATCTTCGCTGATGAATTTTAACGTGTTCAGCATCAGCACTATACTAAATCCATACATGTTATTTGGCATGGATTGCAAATGTTATTTTCTTCTGGCTAGGACAGAGTGCAAGAATGACATTTTGTGACCTAGATAAATTTCTCCTCAGGCCAATATCTCAGTTTCTTGCAGGAGCAAAGTCATTTTTTGTGATATTAGTAGCTTGGTTATATGATATAGAACTGATGATGACTTTTCCATTCTCCTGTTGGTGGACTGGGCAAGCTCTACTGGTGGATTTCTTTGCCTGCTCTTAGCATTCTATGTGGGCAAGAGTGAATACAAGCACATAAGCAATTTCAAAATACTTTGGAGGATTATGGCATGGAAAAATTGCTGTGAAACTGAACAAGAACGCATAAAAAGGTTGTGTTGTGTTTTAGGCTGTTGTAGGTATACAAGTGGCAAACATGGAGAGAAAAATGTAATAAAAGTCAAACTGATCCCTGGGATGCTTGGATCCTTTGAAACATCAAGCTCTCTATAAAAAAAATAAATAGAAAAACCAGCTGTACAAATGCAAAAGTAATGCTTTTTTCTATACATTCCTTTTCAACACAGGTGGTCTTCGACTTACAGAACTTCATTTAATGTCTGTTCAAAGTTACAATGGCAATGAGAAAAGTGACATAATCATTTTTCACACTTATGACCATTGCCATATCCCCCATGGTCATGTGATCAAAATTCAGAATGCTTGGCAACTGACTCATATTTTATGATGGTTGCAGTTTCACAGGGTCATGTGATCACCTTTTGCGAACTTCCATCAAGCAAAGCCAAGGAGGAGGACAGATTCACTTAACAACCATGTTTCTAACTTAAAAATCGTAGAGGTTCACTTAACAACTGTGGCAAAAAAGGTTGTAATATGGGGCAAAATTCACTTAAATGTTTCACTTAGCAACAGGAATGCTGGGCTCAATTGTGGTTGTAAATCAAGGACTACCTGTACAGTGGTGGGATTCAAATTTTTTACTACCGGTTCTGTGGGTGTGGCTTGGTGGGTGTGGCTTGGTGGGTGTGGCTTGGTAGGCATGGCAGGGGAAGGATACTGCAAAATCCCCATTCCCTCCCATCCCGCTGACCTGCTTTACAGCTCCGTTCTCCTGTGCAGGGCAACAAAAGAAGACCCAGCCTATCAGCAGGGACTCAGAAGGCAGAGAATAGATGCGGGCGGGGCCAGTCAAGAAGTGGTATTTGCCGGTTCTCCAAACTA
Source organism: Hydrophis major (assembly GCA_033807585.1). Lineage (NCBI taxonomy): Eukaryota > Metazoa > Chordata > Lepidosauria > Squamata > Elapidae > Hydrophis > Hydrophis major. The sequence continues at coordinate 293,572,873 of CM066329.1, read as the reverse complement.
CTCAAAATTTCCGCTACCAGTTCTCCAGAACTGATCAGAACCTGCTGAATACCACCTCTGCACCTGTAGTTCAGAAGAAGAATGTGATTTCTGGATGCATTTTTCCCCAATTGGCCCTCGACATAGTTGCCGAGGCAGGTGCATAAAGCATAAAGAAAGAAACATCTCTCCTATGTGCTAAGTATTTCTTTTTTTAATCTGGCTTGTTATTACTTCTGCTAAGCAAAAAAAGAATAAATTTATTCCATAGCGGTTAATACATTAATGAGCATTTTTAAATCATATTGCTATTTTTGCATTGTTGTCAGACCACCAAAAGGCTCCTGGGTCTCAACATTTAAACAAATTCTTTTGGATTGAGTTTATTCATTGAAATAAGGTGCAATAGGAGAAGAAACATGCACATTCAATATTCTAGAAAATATGCCTTAGCTCAAAGGGCCCACACTGAAGCTGCTATCCCTGTCGGCCAGATAATATATTTCAATAATATCAGAATTACTGAAAAACTAAATAAACTCAGGCCTAGTAGGCCCTAGATGCTCATTAAGTAACAGTGCACAGAGAGGAAAAAACATTAAGTCTATTCTCCTTGGTCATAATCTCAATCAAAATGTATCTCCACAAACATTAAGAAGAAATTGCCACTGGTGCCAATTCTCCTCAGATTAACTGCCATGCAGAAGAAAATGAAATCTAGGTAGTCCTTGATTTTCAACCCCTACTTGAGCTCCAAATTTCCACGGCTAAGCAAGACAGCCGTTAAATGAGTTTTGCCTCATTTTACACTCTTTCTTGCCACAGTTGTTGATTGGATCACTGCAGTTGTTATGTTAGTAAACACGGTTGTTACATGAATCTGGCTTCCCACTTGGCTTTGCTTTTGTCAGAGCTTCACAAAATGATCCTGGCATAAATACATACCAGTTGCCAAGTATCCAAATGTTGATCACATGACCATGGGAGTGTTGCAATGGTTGTAAGTGTTCAAAATGGTCCCAAGTCAATTTTTTTTTCAGTGCCATTGTAACTTCAAATGGTCACTAAATGAATGGTTGTAAGTCAAGGACTACCTATAAACTGAGAGAGGAAGGGCTTAAACTGCACTGATTATCATCTCTAACTCAGATACTTAACATTTAATTCTAGGGAAGAAAAACTTTTGGTAACCCTCCAATTTCATGAAGCATCCTGTTTCTCCAAATGTGCCTTGCTCCTGACTTCAACCACAATTTCCATGGTTTGTCTGTACTGGTAAGACAATCAGGATAGAAAAGGCATTCTCTGATTTGGAAACTTCTAGGTATTGTCTAAGAAGAATTTCAAAAGCTTCTGCTGATTGTTAAATTGGCAACATCTCTAACAAAAATGTGCCAAGCCATTTTCTGTCTCTTATGTTGGAACTGTTTAAAATAACTGTGACACCCTTTATATATAGATACTGATATATATATTTAATGAGGGACAACACAAAAAACTGGATATCAGGTATCTTTCATAGGTGAAGCCAAGCTATTTCTAAAGGCAGATTAACTAATATCCAAATTATGGCACTGCTTGTTACAACAAAAAGATATTGTTGGATTCCCTAAGCACATCTTCCCTTACTGAAGGATATAATCTCTAAATACTTTTTATACTTGCAGTGGATAAATCAAGTTATTCAATTATGCCCATCTCTCTAAGGCGCCCAGAAAGAATCACATCTTTCTAATTTACAAAGTGTTAACAACTTGGTTGCTTTTGGTTTTCCGTTCTTATGATGAAAATATAATCCTGGGATGAGTGACATGGCATTTCCATAACTTTTTATCTCTCTGGGTGTACCTGTATGTTATGTGCATGTGTATGTATCTTTTCTAATGGCACCTGCAGCCTCTCAGCCTGAGTGACAGCACTTTAATACCCAGAAGACTATGATAACAAGAAGTAAAATGATACCACTTACTGGAGAGAGGGAATGCAAGGCGACAAGTTCAGGTGAGATAGGAATCACTCAGTGAAACAACCGCAGCTGGCGTTTATTCGTAGAAAAGGGAAAAAGAAGAGCGTATCTTTTCAGTGTCTGAGTTTTGATACCTTATTAGGGCTGCACTGACACTTAATTCTGTTTTTGGCACATCCTTGATTGTTATTGTTCAGTCACTGAGTCATATCAGAATCTTCACAACCCCATGGGCTAGCATGCCAGGCCCCCCATCCTCCACTGTCTTGGAATTTGCCTAAATTCATGTTCATTGTGTCATTATACTATCTAACCATATTATCCTCTGCCATCCCCTTCTTTTGCCTTCAATCTTACCCAACACCAGAGCCTTTTCCAATGAGTCCTTTCTTCTCATCAAGTGGCTAAAATATTTGAGCTGCAGCTCCAGTATCTGTCCTTCCATAAAACAGTCAGGGTCAATTTCCTTTAGAATTGACTGATTGGACCTCCTTTCAGTCCAAGGGAGTCTCAAAAAACTTCTCCAATGACTTCAATCTCTGTAAAGACAATCAAATGAGGAAAGAGGGAAAGGACGCATTTGCTTTCTGACAGGGGAAGTTCCCTATCTAAATTATATGTGTGTCTGTTAGATGCAAGATGTAGGTTTGACCTAGGAACACATTGCCTGATGGGGTAATCCAATCCAGCTGCCATCTTCTCTTTCAAAGAAAGTCAGCAAAAGATGGTAGCTCAGAATGGAGCCAGGCCAATTGCAAGGCCACTCCCTCTTCCCCCCTTTCCTGAGAAACCCTGAGGGAGTTTGGTGGAGCACTGATATTTTAAGAACTAACTTCTAAAAGTCCTAAAATTTTAATCTCTGTAGTTTTAATATTTACATTATATTTTTACTTATTTTATAATTGGTAAGCTGCTCCAGTCACTTTATAGGGGAGATGGGCAGCATAACAATTTATAAAACAAAATAAAATAAAATAAAAATTCCTGAAAAATGGTAATAATAGAGAAATGAGTTCAACAATCAGCAGTAGCAACATATATATTCATTCATTTTTATTTTTAGTAGTCTTATGAATAATAGTTATTTCCCTACTTCTCAAAGAGGTAACGACCTAAGGAGATCATTGAGGGTCGCATACAATTTGCAAATCATCCATCAATGTTTAACTCTGTCTTCTTTTGATGGAAACTGGTATTCTCTAAGAGTAGCAAATCATCTAGAGATCTTAAATTACTGGCTTATGTTAAAACACATGCCCATTTCTAGGAGACATAAAAATAGTTTTTGGAACAAATGCAAATTCACCTGTTATTTAATAAATGGACCAATATGCTCAATAGTGTTAGCCAACTTAAAGTGCTCTGCTGAGGAACTTCTTTATCTCGTCCCACAGCTAAAAAGAAAGTATATAAAAGAATGTCACTGATTGTGCAAATCAACCAGAGCTAAATGCTTCCACAGAGAGCAAGATGTCACTGTAGCTTCTTTAATCAAAAATTTCCATGGCTATGAAATCTACCACTGGCTCAGCCATGAATGCAATCAATCAGCAGTACTTGAAGGACAACTTCAAACCATCATTCACAAGATGTGTGTCTGTGTGGAACAAAAGTGATACATGATTTTTCTCACAATTTGCTTCACCTTTTATTTGGCAGAACCTCAGGGAAAAAGTTCTACCACCTGTTTGTAAAGCAAAACAGACCTTCTCATTACAAAATCACTTTCTTGCTATCATCAGCCAAGCAACAATAGCAAAGGCCTAAGTCAGTTTTTCAGGTCTGTAGCCAAATATCAAGATCAATTCACAGTGCTAGAATTATTAATAATATATTCTTGAGTTTCACAGCAGATATTTTATAACTAGTCTTAGACTTTCTTTCCTGTTTTTATTAATTTCTTTTCCTCTCCATCCTTATATTTCTCCCTGTTTACAAAGAAGTGAAATGTGGGCCCCTCATCCCACTAAAAAGTCTTTCCTTCTCTTTCAACAAAAGTAAATGGAGGAGGTGGCTGTTCATCAAAGGAGAAGATAAAATCTAGTGAAATTCTAAGCTAGGCACAGCAAGGTATCCCTCCTATCTGGTCTACCTAAAACCTTTGCTGTACCTATGTGTCCATCTTCTACAAAGCACCATTTCAGCATAAATCAGATTCAACCATAGATCAATCAATAAATGTTTGCTTCCTTATGCTATTAAGCTTCTTAAGTCTTGATGGACTTGCAGTCCAAAATTGTGGTCCAAGCAGTATGATAAGTACAGGGTGAAAATAGACTCAGAAATCCATGTGACATGCAGAAATATCCTATGCAAGGACTTCAAAGCATTAGAAGCAATTCATTGTTTGGATAGCATGGAGTCACTGCCCAAGACTATCCAAACACTGCCCCAGAATAGGAGTGTCAAACTCAATTTCATTGAGGTTCACATCAGGGTTGTGTTTGACCCTGGCGGACGAGGGGTTGAGCATGGGTGAGTGTGGTCATGGTAGGTGTGGCTGGGAATGGGCATGACCATAGAGGGCATTGTTAAGTCTTGGGTATGGGTGCAACAACAGAGACAAGACATCGGACTGTGACTTCAACTCTTTATTTAACAAGAAAGAACGGAACACCAGAACTGGGCAGCAGTAGCTCTTTTATAGAGCTTGTCGCTGTTAAACAACCAATGAACTGAGTCTATCACTTTCACATCCAATCAGGGGTTTCCGTTAATCAGACTGGCCAAACCTGACCAATCACGACTCGCTATTCACGGGCCAATGAGAATTGCAGGATTACAAGCCTGTTGTAAGACGAAGCTGTTTAGGGTTGTAACGCTGCAATGGTTTAATCCAAAACACCCCTCCCCCCTTGGTTCCGTCTAAGGGGTGGGGTGACGTATTCTCGCAAATAGGCAGGCCCCTTCACATGTCTGCTCGACCTGCGCTGTCCCACTGGATTCTGTTCTGGTTCTGGCTCTGGCTCCAGTGGGTTGTTCGCTGGGCTGGATAGCGAAGACTGTGGTTCCGGGTTGCCCTCCTCAGCGCTGTCTTCCGGGTTCCCTGGATCCGCCTCCATTGCGGTGTTGTCACGTGGTGAAGCTGCTCCCTGATTCAGTTCTCCCTTGGATGGTGAGTATCCCCTGGGCTGTTGGGTTTCGATTTCTTCTTCGTCCTCCTCCATGTTCCTTACTCCCCCCCCAGCAGGAGGTTCCGGCACTAATCTGGAACGGAGTTGGTCTATGTGGCGTTTCCACATCTTACCGTCTGCCGTTTGTAGGCGATAGGATCGGGGTCCCGTAAGTTGCGTTATGGTAGTGGGGACCCATAATGGGTCACCCGAGAAGTTTTTCGCAAACACGAGGTCACCTTCCTGGAATGCCCGACACTTACTGCTGGATCCCGGGGGTTGTTCTGGCGTGTAGTTTGGGTGGAGGCGATCAAGATGCGAGCAAAGTTTCCAGCCCATCAGGAGTTCTGCTGGGGTTTTGTTCGTGGTGCTGTTTGGGGTTATGTGTTGGATAAAAAGCATTCGGTTTATTTTATCGTCAATGTTGCCGTGGTCCATTTTGTGTAGGGTTTGTTTTACAAATTGAACCATTTGCTCAGCCCTACCATTGGCTGCAGGGTGAGCTGGTGATGTTAAAGCATGGCGGATGCCCCGATCTGTCAGGTATTGATCGAATGGCAGAGCAGTGAATTGGGGGCCATTATCTGAGACGAGGACATCAGGAAGTCTGTGGGTAGCAAATAGTTTATTCAGTTTTTTAGTGATTGCGTCTGTGGTGGTGCTTTCCATTTTTTGGACTTCAAGCCAGTTTGAATAGGCATCCACCATTAAGAGGAAAGTGTGTCCTCTTGTGGGGCCCGCAAAATCGATGTGGATATGGGACCACGGACCTCAAGGCGTTTCCCACTGAGTTGGGGGAGTCTTTAGAGGAGTGGGGCGAGTCTCCCGGCATTTACTGCATTTTGCTACCCACGTTTCTATTTGTCTATCTAAACCAGGCCACCATGCGTAACTCCTGGCCAATGCCTTCATCCGCATGATGCCTGGATGTCCCTCGTGCAGTATTTTCAATACCCTATATTGTAACTTCTCCGGGACTATGACTCTATCTCCCCATACTATGCAACCCTTCTGGGAGAACAGTTCTGTTTGATGATTTTTAAATGGCTTGAACGTGTCATCGGTTTCACTGACCGGCCAACCGCGTTCTACCCAGCTGAGGACTCGTGCCAAAATAGGGTTCTTTTTTGTCTATCAGGCTATGTCTCGAGTGGTTAATGGCGGCGATTTGAGGGTTTTGATTTGTAGTACGGTTAGGGTTGGAGCAGGGTCCTCTATAATGTCTGGTAGTGGCGAGCGGCTCAAAGCATCAGCGTGGGGAATGGTTTTTCCTGGGTGATGTTGCAATCGGTAATCGTAGGCGGCAAAAAATTCTGACCAACGTGTCATTCTTGGTGATAATATATGGGGAATTTGTTTGTTTCCGGCCAAAATCCCAAGTAACGGCTTGTGGTCTGTAATTATGGTAAAGGGTCTCCCGTATACATATTCATGGAAGCGTTTAATTGCGGATACAATAGCGAGGGCCTCTTTATCAAGTTGACTATAGTTCCTATCGGTTTTAGACAAAGTTCTCGAAAAGAACACAATGGGTGCCTCATTTCCATTTGGGAGTACATGGCTTAAGATGGCTCCTGCTCCAAATGGTGAGGCATCACAGATAACCGTCAAAGGGAGAGTCTCATTGTACTGCATTAATACGGCATCGGAGGTTAAAAGGTCTTTTATCTCTTTGAACGCTTTCTCTTCACGCCGTCCCCAAACCCAAGGAGCCTTTTTATTGAGAAGTCTATGTAGGGGTTCGGCTCCAGTTGCCTTCTGGGGCAAGAAAATGTTATAAAAGTTAATGAGTCCCAGGAAGGCTTGAAGGTCTGTCTTATTCCTAGGTCTCGGGGCTTTTTTTATTGCGGTTAGTTTTTTTCGGTGGGGTGGATTCCCTGTCTGTCGAGAAGGTATCCCAGGAACTCCACTCTCTCTGTACAAAGTTGACACTTGTCTCGTTTTACCTTAAGACTCGCGTCTTTGAATTTCTGCAGAACTTTTCTGAGGCATTGTACTAATAATTCTTTAATGGGGGCAGCTATTAGGATGTCGTCAAAATAAGGCACAACGCCTTTTATGCCTTGTAATAGTCTCTCCATTAAACTTTGGAAAATGCCCGGCGCCACGCTTACTCTGAATTGGAGTTTATTGCACTTAAAAGCGCCTCTATGTGTAACTATTGTCTGGGCTTCTGCAGTTGCTGCATCCACAGGGAGTTGCTGGTACACCTGAGCTAAGTCCAATTTCGCAAAGATTTTTCCGCCACCCAGGCAATGAAGAAGGTGTTGAACCACCGGTACTGGATAAGCGCTCTTGTTGAAGAGCATGATTTAGGGTGACCTGATAGTCTCCGCAAATTCTTAATGAACCATCTGGCTTCATGGGCGTTACTATCGGGGTTTCCCAATGGGCGTGGTCAATCGGTTCCAATACGCCCTGGGCTATCAGTTTATCTAGCTGCTCGTCGATTTTAGGTTTTAAGGCAAAAGGTAGTCGATGGGGCTTAAGCTGGATGGGACCTACATCGGGCTGAGATTAAATGATATAGGAGTCCCCTTGTACTTGCCTAATGTTCCTGTGAACAGGTCCTGGAATTCTTGGATAAGAGTCTCTTCCCAGTCGTCATTTCTGATATGGTGTATGCCGGCTAGTTCAATTCCGAGTGAGGCGAACCACTGTAACCCTAACAAGCTGGGTCGGTCACGATCGATGACAGGGGAAGCGTTGCTGTGCGGTCCTTGGACGTTGCTGGAACCGACAACTGGGATTCTGTTTTCCTGATAGTCTTTCAGGATGATTCGCTGCATGCTGAGGTCCTGGCGGGAAATGGCAGGGATCAGTTGTTTGAGGGTTTTCCAGGATACCATCGACAGGGACGATCCCGAATCGACTTCCATCACACATGGTAGATTCTCAGTAGTAACCTTCACACGTATCTTCCTTGCATCGAGCGATGAAGTGTGGCCGATGATAATGGTTTGGTGGGGCTCTTCTTGTCTCGTTAAAAAGGCAGGTGCTTGGTTTCTGTAGTAGTAGTGGTTGTTCCATTGGTGGTTCAGACGGTCCCGGTTCTCAGGAAGTTTGCCTATCTCCCGATGGAGATTGTTCTCCTTTCGGCTGGGACTGGACTCTCGTCTGCTTCTGCAGACTTTTGCAATGTGGCCTTTTTTCCTGTAGTTACGGCAGAGTGCGTCGAGAAATTTGCAGTCCGATCACGGGTGGTTTGCCCCGCAACCCGCACATTGGTGCGGACGTCGCTAGTTCCTTTGCTCTCGTTCCAAGCGGAGCCGGTTGACCTCCTCTTCATCACTGTCTGAGGATAACTTGAGGTCTTCGTGGTGGGTAGCGGTAGCGTGCTTCTCAGTGGCGAGTGGGACCTCGTCGGCGAGTTGGCGAAGCGGTGCGTTCGCTCGGCGCATTCGAGCAGCTGACTTACTGGTTGCTTCTGCTGCAATAGCGTCGGCGATGACATCTGTAAGGCTGATGTCGCCTTTTGCCATCAGCTTACTCTTCACGTGTGGTGCATTTAATCTGAGAACTATTCAGTCTCTTAGGGCTTCCTCTAAGTTTACAAAACCACAAAGGCCTCCTAAGTTCCGGAGGTCAGTTACAAAATTACCAATGCTCTCATCCTTCCGTTGGTCCCTCTGGTAAAATTCGTGTCTTTGTATCAGTGTAGGTACAGCGGGTGCGTAATGGGCCCTGAGGATTAGAGCAAGGGTGTCCCAATCCATGGTCTTCACTTCCGCCGGTTTTGCTAATGCTTTAGCCATTTTGAAAACGGCGGGGCCGCAATGAGTCAGGAACACCACTCCTTTCTTGCCAGACGTAGCATCTTTTAAATTGTTGGTCTCCAGGAACATCTGGAAGCAGTCTATATACGAGTCCCAGTCTTTGGTTGCTGGGTCGAATGGAGCGGGTGGTATGGCGCTGCTAGTCATCTTGTTGTATGTTGCATATGCTCTTTTGCCACGTGCTCTGTCTTTGTCCGATATGTTCTAGTCAGCTCTATCGTCTCTGCATCCCACCTTCGTCGCCAGTGTTAAGTCTTGGGTATGGGCGCAAGAACGGAGACGAGACATTGGATTGTGACTTCAACTCTTTATTTAACAAGAAAGAACGGAACACCAGAACTGGGCAGCAGTAGCTCTTTTATAGAGCTTGCCGCCGTTAAACAACCAATGAACTGAGTCTATCACTTTCACAAGCATCCAATCAGAGGTTTCCGTTAACAGCCAATCAGACTGGCCAAACCTGACCAATCACGACTCTCTATTCACGGGCCAATGAGAATTGCAGGATTACAAGCCTGTTGTAAGACAAAGCTGTTTAGGGTTGTAACGCTGCGATGGTTTAATCCATAATAGGCATGACACAGGACTTGTGTTGGGGGCACCTGTGGTGGCCAGGTGCTAAGGAAGGACTTCCCTGAGACCCTCCCTCACTCTCATTATAATCTTCCTCCCTCCCTTCCCTTTTCTTCCCTCTTCATTCTCCTTTCTTCTTCCTTCCCCTATTTCCTTATTTTTCCTTCCTTACGCACTTCCCATCTTTCCTACTTTTTCTTTGTCTTTCCTCTTTCTCCTTTCTCCTTTCCTGTCCCTTCTTGCATGCTCAGATGCAAAGGGGGAAACATTTCTCTTTTTGTTTTGTTTTTAGTTTGTTTTGATAGCTCTCTGCCAGCAAAAACCACATGCGCCCCCCTCCCCCCAAGCTTCTTTTGGGCTGGCAGAGGCACCACGTGCCAGTTCTTTGCTGTTTCCAGGCCAGCCCCACAGGCCATATCTAAGTAACCTAAGCAGGCTGGATTTGGCCTGTGGGCCTTGAGTTTGATACCCCGGGTCCAGAAAGTTATTTTAAACAATTTTCTCTCAATTTTTAAGCTCTCAGATTCTTCCTCAGATGCATTTCAGTCTTCCTCAAATACTCACACTAGCTGGATATAATATTTGTTTGAATATTTGAGATATTGATTCAGAGGCTCAGGCTATGTGATCCACATCTCAGAAGCTGAAATGTTTTGAATAAAAGTTGCATTTCATATTGATTGATTGCATTTCAAATCAAAATCAACTAAGCCTTGCCATGCCTAAGAATCAGGTGCGATCTAGAAGACAAGTTCCCTTGTTCCAAATTTTAGGAAAAAAATACCTTATTATTTAGAGCATTTAAAACCTCATTAATGTAGAATCCATGAGGATTCTAAGCCAAGGTTGTGAGTACATTCAATTTTCTTCTTTAATTTCTAAGAAAAACAGGAACGCCAAGAATATTTTGGATTTAAGTTTCTGAACAAACATCTTTACCGGGATCATTTCAAGATGGAACGTCAGGGCAGGTGGCCAACCAAACACTGGACAATACCATTATAATCTATGCTTCTTGTTATTGTCTAGGCATTTCTATCTCTTGTTTTGTGTTTTGTCTCACTTGCATCCAGTTGGAATCCAGCACTATGGAAATGCCAGAAATAACTAAATCAAAGCCAAAAGGATGACATGTGCACAGTGATGACATCATATAAATGCCACAATTTCCCTCTGTGCATTGAGGCAAATAACATGAATTTTAAAGTGATAATGTCATCAAATGTCAACAAAGGTACAACCTTTGTTTTATTTAATACAGACAACTTTTTATTCCCCTGCAGACCACTTTATGTGATTACATTGTAAAACTGCTGATACAAAAAATGACAATACTGGGTATCATTTCCCAAGTTACATTCCATCAGGAGAAGGAAACTGCAAAATGATACTTGAAATGCACTATCTGCGGGGGGGGGGGGATGTCAATATGGCAGCCATCATGTCATGCAAAAAAAAAAAAAAAACAGAGAGGGGAGAAGATTTGATTGCATTATTGTAGCTGTTCTCTTGACTTTTTTCACCTTTTATAGATATTTCAGGATTTAGTAGGAAGTCCCGGAATATGTCCTCTGTCAGAAGAACAGAGTTAGGAATAAGTTTAGGACTAGAATAGGTTATTATTCTTCTGTCCTAGAAACAAGTGCACCTGTTTGAAAACCCATTTTAAATTACTTAATAAAAGTGACTGGAAAAGTTGTATTCTTCCTATTTAACCAGCTGCCTGTGGTATCATGCATTCTCCCTCCCCACCCAAATATATTATCTTAGAGCCTTAAAGCATTTGTAAATCTCAAATAGGTTTAATGGTGGCATCAGAACAAGGAGGATAATGCAAACAGAATGTCGTGTGTGTGTGTGTGTGTGTGTGTGTGTGTTGTGTGGGGATGTGTGTGTGCATGCTTTATGTGTAGGGGATCTTCTAGAATCAGCTAAAACAACCATGAACTGGATGGTGCTTTGTGCTATTTTGTTAGATGTCCTGTCCTTCAAGGATCATATCTTGAAGCAACATGTGCTTATCAAGACAGGCAGTACCTTAACGAAAGCTTATTCTGTTTGACAAGAGGGAATGGGATTTTCTCCAGTGATGTGGAACATATGGTAAGGTAGTAAATTTAGAGCTGCAGATTGACTGAGCAGGAAAGCAACGTTCAAATTGGAAGGGAAGCTGAATCCCACCATTTTCTGAATTGTGACAGGAGATTTTGGGGTGATGCAGCTGCGAGTGCTATCAGACAGCAGCCAGATGCTTGTGTTTCTATCAAGGCTTTCATGGCAGGTTTTCATGGCAGGAGGCTTCTTATGTACTGCTAGGTATTTGAAAGGTGATATACTGTTCCTCTGCTTTTCATATTGATTTATGTATCTGCCAATGGTGGCAATTCTAAGTTATTTCTTTCTGGCCAAGAAGAAAGACCTTAGTTTGCTGATCTCAGAGACATGATGAGACATAGCAACTCTGGCAATTTCCATCAGAAAGAACCAAAAGCCAATACTTCATTAGCTCCTAAAGAAAACTCATAAATAAATGGTGTGGGAGAACAGAAAAAGTTTGTGATTTGATGTGTTGTTGGTAAAATAGATACTGTATAGGCTAATACTGACTGGGGGTGTCTTACAACTAAATAAGAGGAATCTGTTTGATTAGTCTTCCCCAGACACCTAAGAGATCTGTGTGTTGCTGATTGTCTTCATGTCTGCCATTCCTTTATGGCATTTGAACTGGGCATTGACTGGTATTTGATTTATGCATCATTTGAGCCTATGACACCCTAAAAAGATTCTTAGCCTATATTCAGCTTGCTTTGATGTTCAAACTTAGCTGTGAATCACAGAGCAAATGAGAAGATAATTGTATTTACCTGGCATTAAAAACCAGTCATGTTGGTCTAATTTGCAGAGGAAAACAACTTCACAAGCAGACTGCCATACTTGGAAAATGTGGTTTTGATTTCGAGACAACCAAATGTTGGTGATAATAAACCATAAAAAAACCCTTTCCTAATCTCAAGGGACTAGCAGAATAATAGAAGACCTGATTTTAAAAATTGTCTTAAGATTACTTGGACATGATTATGTTACCAGAGGTGGTATTCAGCAGGTTCTGACCAGTTCTGGAGAACTGATAGCAGAAATTTTGAGTAGTTCGGAGAACTGGTAAATACCATCCCTGACTGGAGATTTTACAGTATCCTTCCCCTGACACACCCACCAGGCCATGCCCACAGAACCAGTAAAAAAATTTGAATCCCATCACTGCACATTACACATGCAGTTGGGTTATTGGATGGTGATGGATGAATAATCCCTTACCTGAATGCTATTATAAACAAAGATAAAACCTGTTTTACAAACAGAAGGAGATAGGCTATAAACAATATAATCATTTGCTCTAAAATGCATTAAAAAGTAACTTTAATATCATGTCAAGCATCTTTTACTCCTGGGCAGCACAATTTTTCAAAGATCTATTGAAATCCTTATTCTAAGTGTTTTTGAATTACTTGTCCTGCATCTTCCCAGAAGAGATGAGTGGAAAGGATTCCAAGAATAAGAGAATGGTGAAGAGTGAACTCACAATTGTACAGTGCCTCCTGGGGTGAGAGAACTGATCTTAACACTGCCTAAGAACTGGCCATTTTCCTAGAAACTGAAAACATGGAGGAGCATTCAGGATATGCTCAAATTACTTTTTTCTTAATTAGCTTACTTGACACGCTCCCATATTCTGACTTGTGAAAAGATAGCAGTGAGAATGGTTGTTTTAAAATGTATGTTGGGAATGTTTTTAATCCTTGGTCATGCAAATGATGCCAATTCTGAAAATGAAGATTAATCAAGAGGGATGTTTTCAAAACTGTCAAGATATCTGACATCTTGATTGCCATCTGTCCACTCAACCTGAAGCACAGTGTCCTTTCTTGTTACCTTCGGGACCCCAACTCACAATTGTACAGTGCCTCCTGCTGATCAGTAATTGTTTTGCAAATGGTGGTTTGCATGACATGCATGCATGAAGGGAACTTAACCCAGAGCAGAGATGGGAACTTACCAGAAGTGTGTCCATTTGGCAAAATAACATAGTAATAACATAATAATCAAAACCATAAATTAACATCATGAAAACTTAAAAGGTAAAACATGCAAAAGGAGATTTAAAACACAGCCCAAAATGTTTTTTTAAAGGTAGTTTAAAATATTTTGCTAAAAAGGTATGTCTCAGTTCCTTTCCAGAAGGTTGAGAACTGGACAATGGAATGTATCTCCTTAGTGCAGGGGTCCCCAACCCCTAGACCCCAGACCCGTATCAGTCTCTTAGGAACCAGACTGTACAGCTGGAGGTGATGCTAGGAAAATGAGTGAAACTGAAATCATCCCCTTCTCTATTGTGGAAAAAATGTCTCCCACTTAACTGGTCCTTGGTACCAAAAAGGTTGGGGACCACTGTTTTAGTATATGTATTTTGCACTCTGGAAATTAGTCAGAAAACCTCTCACTCAGAAGTCTGCTGAATGGACCACTGAAAGTAGGTCTTATTTTAAAAGAAATTCCCTTTCGTCCTGGATAGGTTAATAAGCAGATGCATAATTCTCAAAAGGGAAGGCTGTAAGTTTTCTAGGGCATTAAACAATAAAGAGGTTAAAAATTCAGGTTTAACTCTTGATGATTATATTGTATAGGCAGATCCATATATTTCCCTTCAGAAATAAGTCGTTTGCCAGGGCTTTCCTCCAGGAATTTATTTCAACTTCTAGGTCTAATTTACAGCCTTGGGAATTCCAGATGGTCTCCCATCCAAGTTGAATCCTCCTTCACTTTTTATTATTATTATTTTAGACCAGTCAAAGAGTTTAACTTGCCATCATCTGCTGTGACACTTAAATATGAAAAGTCAACCTGCAAATTGCATTTGGAGCACAATTACTGTAGCAACTGTAACTGCAGATTGGTCAGTATGGCCAGAATGTGATCTGCACCAGTTAGTAGCCTCATTGAGAGTCTGTGCCTAACTCAGAGTGGTTTGATGAAATCAATTTGAGTTGTCACAAACATATGGAAAAAAAGTGCAATAGGAATGCATAAATCTTTTTATAATCCAGGCAAAGTAAAAAAAATAATAATGATGGTCTGAAGGTAATATTCCTACGGTTTAGGCTTTATATGCAGCCCTTGTGTGATTTTTAAATCTTTGAGCTCAATGAGTATTTTATCACTGCTCATAAATGTAATTATAGTGTTTTTCATATTGCCTAGGAAATCATGCATGGTAAAACTTGCAGCTCTCTTTAAAAAAAAAAAATCTGCCAGAAGGAATAATTGCTTCTGGAAATGTTAACACTGTAATCTTAAGTATCTCTTAAAATAGTCATTTTCATAGAGCTGGAATGATTATGTATACTCCTAATAAACATTACCACTACAAAGAGAGAGAGGGAGAGAGAAAGAGAGAGAAAGAGCAATTTTCATGCAAATCTACAACATTCCTTTTGTAAAAGAAGCTTCTCTGAAGCTAACAAGCACACTTGATTTGGCTAAGAGATATAATGCAGCAATCCCTAAGAAGGCTTTTTATAAGACAAAGTTGCTTCAAGTGATGGCAGTTCAGAAGAAGAAAAACACAACAGGAGATTGAATGTTTAATACAATCCTTCATCTAAATTGGTTCTCAACAAGCTAGCTTTTCTCCTAAAAAGGACTCCTTGCTTAGTTACCTACCTCTCTGAAGCTTTTAACAAAATCCTGGAGATTTGTTTTGCCGTCTTACATGGTTATTTTTGTTGTTTTCTGTAAGTGGCTGTATTCTGAGTATTAGAATACTAAATATTAAATATATAAATGAATATTTGAATATTAAAAATATAAATAATTACACAAAATTTTAAACAAGCTCTGAAAATTAAATAGTTTGGACCAGCCAATTCTCTTTCTTTTAATAAAAAATCAGTAGTAGGAAACTTCCAATCTTGATCATTCAATCCTGATCCTCCTTTTCCAGAAAGAAATCAGCCCAATATTGTTATTTGGATGCAAAGTTATGATCAATATTGATAAAATTATGGCTATCCCACAGGATTTCTGAGGTCACCACTTCCTTAATTTGAAGCGAGACAGGGCTATGGGCTGCGAGAATAACCTTGAGAGTCATGAGAAAGATTAAGGGGTCCTTGGTGCTCTCTGAGCTTGATGGTTTTCTTGCAGACATTTCATTACTCAGACTACTGATGGATAATGAAATGTCTGCAGGAAACATTACTAGGACACTACTATAGGAAACGTTTGCAAGAAAACTACCAAGCTCAGAGTGTACCAAGGACCCCACAGTTCAACCGTTAGCTGCAAATATTTTCTTCTATCGGTAGAAGATAAAAAGTGGTGGCCTAGACCAGTGGTTGCCAACCAGTGGGCCAGGGATCACTGGTGGTCTGCAAGAAAATTTTGGTGGTCTGCAGAGAAAGGTCAGTCCCAAAGGACATCCCCCCCCAAAGCAATTAATCCAGGCTTGCACATGAACGCAAGGCTCGGCCATTCACATGGCCCGCAGAAACATAAGGCTTGCATTGCTTGCATTGTGAATAACACGAGGTAGTGTAGGGATGGGGGAAATGGTGAAGGAGGGAACTTGCCCCACTAGCCCCATGTTCCTCGGCTGGCCACTTTTGGCTGCATGCAAGGAAAGCAGCAAAAGTCTTTCTTTCCCCCCCAAACTCCATCAGAAATGAGTCTTTGGAACTTGCAAGGCATCCTTGCTCCAAGAGACTGCACCTGCATGACAAGTTTCACAAAGACTCATTTCTGGCGAGTTTGGGGGAGAGAAAGAAAGACTTCTGCTGCTTCTGCTGCTTTCCTTGCATGAAGCCAAAAGTCTCTCTCTCTCTGTCTCCACCTGAGAACGGAGCTGGAGCTGCTTTCCTGTGATCCCAAATAAAGAATGAGAGATCGGTAGGAAAATGTGGTGGGGAATTTTCCTGCAGACTGTTTTGAAATTATGAGTTTGGTGGTCCCTGAGGTCCAAAAGAAGTGGTGGCCTAGACCAGTGGTTTGAGGTCCAAAAGGCTGGTGACCCCAGCCTAGACAAAGTCTGATAAGAACAATCTGAATCCAAATGAGGGATGTGGGTGGAGAATGTTCCTCAGAAGGAACTATCTCTAGTTTCCAGCAAAATAAAAGGGAGGGGAAAAGTGCTTTCAGACTTGCACGGTTCTGATATTTTAACTTACAATAAAGGCAATACCCATGAAGAAGTTGTTTGTAGCTCAAGGTTGAAAAGAGGAGGCCTTGGTGCGCCTTGAGTATGATTGTTTTTCTAGCAGATGTTTCATTAAGCAAACTAGGTAACATCATTGGTGCAGAATACTGCTCAGAAAGCACGTCAATAAAAACAACAGTCATACTCATAATTTAGGTTTCCTGTCTGGACTATTTTGAAGAGCTGACAAATGAAGAGGTGGATATTGTTGATATTTATTAGCCTTCTGCAGTTCCAAATGTAGGTTTGGAAGAAACATAGAATTAAAGAAAAAAGGGCATTAAAAAAGAAAAAAAAGGCTGTCTGTATTTGCAAGTATATGTGATCCTATGTGTGTGATTTTAAGGAGAAATATAAATGCTCTTAACATTCACATTTGATATTTCTGTCCCAAACATTTATATACAAATGCATAAGGAAAAGCAATATAAACACAGGCAAGAAAAAGGGGCCAGATTTGAATATATCTCTGTCTATGCAAGGTTTTTTGTCATGCAAATTTTTCAGTAAGAGCACTTTCCCACACTATGGGGGTAATAAGAAATGGAAATGTTGTTTTGCTTCAAATCTGGAAAAGACTTCACATTTTAAAAGTCTGCCAAATCATTCTGAATAGGCTATCCTTTGGCCAAAAAATATCCTGCCAGGATCCTGGCGTGATTTTAGAGCAGTGCTTCTCAACCGTGGCAACTTTTAGATGGGTGAACTTCAGCTTCCAGAATTCCCTAGCCAGGCATGCTGGTTGGGGAATTCTAGGAGTTGAGGTCCACTCATTTTAAAATTGCTAAGGATCAGAAGCACCACAAGAGTAAACAGGCAACACAGTGCCTGTTGCCCCTCCCTCCCCTTTTCTTCTCAAAAACTCCCACTGGATGTTACCGGTGCATTTCTTCTTGTCCCAGCCTATGTCAACCACACCAACTACTGATAATCCAGCCTATCCCATGCTACTGGCCCATCTTCCCGACCCATTCTCTTTCTCTGCTTTCAGAGGAACTTTCAAAGTGAAAAGTTTCTATTCCATTGTGTCTGTTTCTATAACATTGCTTACCTCAAAAAGAAAGCAGAATGGGTACCTAGGTATGTTTTGCGAAATGTGTTCAGTAATGACACATTTCCATCAATGGTTGAATCTCTTTTTTTTATATACATTTGTAATACATTTTCTTTAATATACATAACTATTCATAATTATACACAATGTCATTGTGTACTGGATACATCAAGTCCCTTTTTTCCCTTTCCGTCATGTTATACATCCTAACTAAAATTATCATATCGTATAATCTCTCCATCATATCATATTATACATCCAAACTATATCTATTATTTGTTTGTTTCCACCATAATATTTGATCTTTTGATCGCAATATATGCCCCAAATAAGCAACAGGAAGAGTTTTATAAAAGATTGCATAAAAAAATAACGGAAATGGACTATGAAAATATATGCATCATAGGGGATTTCAATGCTATTGTGGATGTTAAAAAAGATTACAAAAGTAGCAGTAAGAAATTTATTACTGACTTCAGTGAGCAAATGATTAAGCAAATGATACATTTGAATGAGCTTTATCCTTCCCTGCAGATGTAATGTTAGGACAGCTGGCAAGATTTCCTTATTCTAAAAAGTGTAGAGGGATCAAAGACCGACCTATCGATCTTCAGCTCAGTTCATGGCATTGTTGACAACTGTTTATTTGACCTCATAGGATGTTTATTTGACCTCTTCTATATCCATGTGGGGAACAGCTGCTTCTGTGTCACACCAACTACGAAGAACTTTTCATAATAAAGGCAACAGTAACAAGAGAATTTGGTAGCAGATTAATATGACAAAAAATAACAATAGGATATAGGTCAAAGCTAAAAATATTGGAGCCAAACCTATAAAATATAAATATATTCTGAAATATGAAAGACTTTGCATTGAGCAATAGTTATTCAAGAGCAACAACTATTTATTATAACAAAATTAGAAAATGTTTAAGCAATTAAACAATTATAATATTTTTAATAAATTAAAGAAAGAGTATATTACTAAATTTACCTGTACCTAAGCCACTCATAATCTTCTGTACTGATAGTAAGGACAAAATATAATGGTACATTTTGGCCAGGATGCCACAAAGAGAACCAAAACTCACTTTTTATCCCAAACTTGTTAACAAAATTCTTGCAAAGCTGGATAATATTGCCCATGTCTTCATATGCAATATTATGACATACTTTTGAGAAGTGTGATAAAGTTTACCATACTTGTATTGATTCAAATAAACTCTATGATAAAGTGAGTAGGCTTCAGTTATGAAACATGTAGTGATTCTATATTAAATATGGAATCAATAGTGGATGCTGAATGCAATGAAAGGATTGACTATGGAAGAAAACCATACAAAACTCAGGAATCATGAATTGCTTATATTTCTGAGATATCTTTGTTAAGGCTGCTCTCATGTCCCCCATTTTTAGAGTGATTTTTATTCTTTGTAGGGTAATGCCCCAGAGACCTGAAAGGCTTGCCAAAGTAATTTTGCAGGTCCACTTATATTTAGCATCATTAAGATGGAGTTATTCTGTCTCTTTCCCACATTTCTCCCATCTTCTAAGGATACTTTTCTCCAATGATGTTTCTTTATGTTGCCAGAGTTTGTTATACATATCCTGTGCTGACAAAAGATGACAATGAGTTCATCCAACTAGACCTGTTTCAGCTGCCCTATTGACTCCATTGTCCCTAGCTGGACACTGACCTTAGCCAAAATGAGTTGCATCACTGACTTCCCATTGATGGGCCACAGTTTTATCCAAATTGAAAATGAAGTAGCGCTCTTAATTTTTGTACTTTTCACTTTTCGAAAGAGATTTTAGAATATGGATTACTTAAGTAAAAATTGAATAATGGCAAAATACAGAATAACAGACTTGGTAGGGACCTTGGAAGTGTTCTAGTCCAACAACCTGTTCAGGCAGGAAACCCTATAGTTCCATTTCAGACAAATGGTTATCCAATCTTTTCTTAAAAACTGTTGGCGTTGGAGCATTCACAACTTCTGGAGACAAGTTGTTCCACTGATTAATTGTTCTAAATGTCAGGAAATTTCTCCTTAGTTGTAGGTTGATTCTCTTTGTTTCCCTCTATATTCCTGACTGTTAGCACTTGGACTGAAAACTGAAGTTTTTTTCAGCAGAGGTCTTTATGCCGATGTATAAGTCTTCCATTACTTGGGTTTGTAGCTCAATGCATTTAAAAATGCACTGCTCAAAAAAAAGAAAGGGAAGACTTAAACAACACAATGTAACTCCAAGTCAATCACACTTCTGTGAAATCAAACTGCCCACTTAGGTAGCAACACTGATTGACAATCAATTTCACATGCTGTTGAGCAAATGGAATAGGCAACAGGTGGAAAGCATAGGCTGTTAGCAAGACATCCCCAATAAAGGAGTGGTTTTGCAGGTGGTGACCACAGACCACTTCTCAGTTCCTATGCTTTCTGGCTGATGGTTTGGTCCCTTCTGAATGCTGGCGGTGCTTTCACTCTAGTGGTAGCATGAGACAGAGTCTACAACCCACACATGTGGTTCAGGCAGTGCAGCTCATCCAGGATGGCACATCAATGTGAGCTGTGGCAAGAAGGTTTGCTGTCTGTCAGAGTAGTGCCCAGAGCATGGAGGCGTTACCGGGAGACAGGCCAGTACATCAGGAGACGTGGAGGAGGCTGTAGGAGAGCAACAACCCAGGATCAGGACTGCTACCTCCATCTTTGTGCAAGGAGGGACAGAAGGAGCACTGCCAGAGCCCTGCAAAATGACCTCCAGCGGGCCACAAATGTGTGTGTGGCTGCTCAAACAGTCAGAAACAAACTCTATGAGAGTGGTATGAGGGCCTGATGTCCACAGGTGGGGATTGTGCTTACAGCCCAACACCATGCAGGACGTTTGATATTTGCCAGAGAACACTAAGATTGGCAAATTCACCACTCGCGCCCTGTGCTCTTCACAGATGAAAGCAGGTTCACACTGAGCACATGTGACAGACGTGACAGGGTCTGGAGACACTGTGGAGAACGTTCTGCTGCCTGCAACATCCTCCAGCATGACCACTTTGGCAGTGGGTCAGTAATGGTGTGGGGTGGCATTTCTTTAGGGGGCCGCACAGCCCTCCATGTGGTGTGGGGTGTAATTTCTTTAGGGGGTTGCACAGCCCTCGCCAGAGGTAGCCTGACTGCCATTAGGTACCAAGATGAGATCCTCAGACCCCTTGTGAGAGCATATGTTGGTGCGGTTGGCCCTGGGTTCCTCTTAATGCAAGATAATGCTAGACCTCATGTGGCTGGAGTGTGTCAGCAGTTCCTGCAAGACGAAGGCATTTATGCTATGGACTGGCTGCCCGTTCCCTAGACCTGAATACAATTGAGCACATCTGGGACATCATGTCTCGCTCCATCCATCAATGCCACATTGCACCACAGACTGTCCAGGAGTTGGGGGATGCTTTAGTCCAGGTGTGGGAGAAGATCCCTCAGGAGACCATCCACCACCTCATCAGGACCATGCCCAAGCATTGTAGGGAGGTCATACAGGCACGTGGAGGCCTCACACACTACTGAGCCTCATTTTGACTTGTTTTAAGGACATTACTTCAAAGTTTGATCAGCCTGTAGTGTTTTTTTCCACTTTAATTTTGAGTGTAACTCCAAATCCAGACCTCCATGGGTTGCTAAATTTGATTTCCATTGATAATTTTTGTGTGATTTTGTTGTCAGCACACTCAATTATGTAATGAACAAAGTATTTCCTAAGAATATTTCATTCATTCAGATCTAGGATGTCTTATTTTTGTGTTCCCTTTATTTTTTTTGAACAGTGTATATATACACATAAAAGTTGTGTGTGTTTTGTAACAATTGGCTAACCCTGTCTGGGTTTCAGGCTAGGCCTTTTGATAAATAGCAAATACCAAAGCTTATAGATTAAGCTGAAAAAACATGATGGGGGAAAAAAAACATGACAATTTACTTTTATATTGCTGCCAAGAAAACTGGACCAGGAATTGATGTTGCCACCAGAGCTGAAGTAACTTGAAGGAAATGAAATTCTACTATTTTCCCACTGTTGTTTAAATGTTAGCTGTAAATAGCAGTTATTCATATTTTTTTAAAAGAAAAATTACATCTAACCACACATCTCTTGTTATCTTTGTTACAGGCTTTTCTTTTCAATGTCCCATTTCTACAAGATTTATGTAATCCAAAGAGAAACATTTTTTTTGACATTTTGGAAAAAAATGCTTCATTTCCCCCCTGGGGTTCAATTCCTTGAATTCTGAAATAGACTAGTTCTTTGTTATTGGTTTGCCTCAATTATGTCAACAAAAATGAATCAATTCCAGTGAAACCGATTAAGAATTAGAAGCCTTAATTTCTCTAACACTTTATTTTTGTGTTTCACAGTCAATGGGGATATCCTATGATAATCATCTTTAAACATTTTATAATAGGTCTTGCCTCCAAGTCTAGTTAAGATCATGAGACCACACACGCTGTGCACAAGGTCAATTGTTTTTTAAGCTCTAGCTTGACTTTCCTTAATAAATTCACTGTTGTTGCTTTGGCCTTAATACAACATTCACAGTTCATTGTAACTGGGCATATGGACAGTTTAATGTATTCAACTTCCATCTTTCTAATTCTTTGATACTTTCAGGATGTCTGTGCCCCAGAAATCTCTGCCAAAAATGAGTACATTCTGTATGTTGACCTTGAATGTTGGTTTGACTTGTTCCTCTTTATAATAAGCTGATGTTTATCCACTTCACTCCAAGCTTTCTGTTTCTGAATTATGCATCACTTTTTCTTGAACAGATCTGTAAAACAGTCACTGGCCATACACTTAATAGGCAGAAAAAAAGTTTCCTCACTGGGATATGTGCATAATATATTTCTCAGGTATCTTTCTGTGCCTCATTGCAATTTGGGTATTCATGCCCAATTTCTTCTGCTTACACAGTTCCTTCAATGGCAAGAAATATTTTTACATTCAGACTTAACTCCATGAAAAATGTCTGATCATTTGTCAGTGACTCAAACTCTAGAATCAAGGAAATATCTTTGAAAAGTGGCCTTGCATGGCTTGCATCTTCATTTTTTATTTTGATTCTCTAACATTTGTGAAATGCATTTATATGCATCAATTGGCCTACAAATTCAGCATCATATTTGCTTTGGGTTTAGTTTCTAGAACATGAATGAGAGCATTACGTATTTTTCTTCTCCAACACCACAGGAGCTGTTCCACAGTCTTTATTTAAATAATAATTTCTGTCTTTCTGTAGTTTCATTTACTATAACTTTCTCCCAAGAATAGCTTGCTGCTCCGATTAGCATGTTCAGGCACTGTTTTCATTTGGAATTAATTTCATATTCCTTTTTCTGAACAGTCATTTGTTAAGACAGATTATTTGTCCATGCTGCACCAGAAAACTTAGCATAGCTATAACCTGTCTGTTTTCATTGTATTATAGCCTGGGTGATCTATTGGCCTTTTTGTGTTTGCAATTTATCACAAGTATCTTTTGATGATCATAACGTATGCATTTGGAAATTCCTAATTTCAATTTAATTAAATTATTTAATTTAGCCACATAATGTTTTGGATCACAGTCAGTAGCCCTAAATTAGAATCTTTTCTTTTTTTAAAAAAAAAAACACTTTTCTTATATACCATTTGCACTTTCCAGAAGCCTATGGGCTCTGCATACTGGTTTTCTGATTCCCCATCGTCTCAAAACAGTCTAAAGACCCACAGGTAGTAGACTCTGAAAAATTGGAAGATGAACATAACATGAAATCCAACTTTAGACTGATCATGCAAAGAGTGGTATCGGTGCCCCATCTTGTGTTATCTCTGGATACAGAATCAAACTCTCTCCTCCCTACAACACAAAAGAGAGAGACAGAAACGCCAATTCTATTTTTCCCCATCTACCTTCTTTATCCATGTCCTGCCCATTTGTCAGGTCAAATACAACAAACCAAAATAAAACAGGGTTGCTATGAGATGGAGCTGCTACATGGCCAAGCCTCCATTCTTTTTGTCAATGAAACAGTCCTGTGAAATAACAGCTTATAACAAATAACAAATAATGTATGGAAGACAAAAACAAATATACCATGGCAGAATATTAAGGGGAGAAGAGGCAAAGCAAGAATGTGTTTTCACAAGAACTATGAACTCCATTAAGCTGCTTAACTGCAAACTGAAAATTGATTAAGTTTCAAATTAGGCAGGTGCAAAGTTAGAAATAATCCAATTTTTCAAATCAGCTAGTTCTTTTTTCATTTTGTTTACCATTTTCTCTTTTAAAACAATTAAATATCATGAAGTTGAAAAGGCCTCGAGCTGAACTGCCACTAAGATTCTATATAGAAATTTCTGATGGTTTTTTTTTTTACTGTATAAGCTCATTAGCATGGGCAGAGATATCTTTTGCTATGATTATTTAACCAAAGTATATGAGTGAAATACTATAAAAAAGGGAGAATGAAGGAACAAGTGTGATGGGTGAAGGTGGTAAGGTAGTTAGCAAAGATTCTCAAACAAGACCATCGTGACAAGACGATTCAAACATTCTCCACATTCTTGTCTTAGAAAAGAATAGTAGAAAGTGATACTACAGAAGAGCGCAAGAAAGACACTTAGGATTTAACCCTTAGGAAGCTTATATACACATGTGCAAGCAGTACCAGCTGAAGGGTATATGGCGCCTCTGGACCACATTGACTGTTGACGTCACTTGTTACTGAGGTGAAGATGATATTTTTAAAACAATCAATGTTTTCTCTGTGTGTGGTGACTTTGGCAACCACAGTCTGGTCCATCATTATGCTGGAGCAGAGTTGCTGGTCATAGTCAACTGAAAATTATTGAGCCTCAGAGCGAAAATACCAAAAAAAATCTGCATTAACATTGATTCTTGAAAGGTAGATGAAATGTAAACAATTTTATTTAGAACCAGAGGCTAAGACATCCAGTCCAACCCTCTGCTCAAGGCAGGAACCTTATATTATCCCAGTCAAATGGTTATTTTTAGATCCCAGTCCACCTTATTTTTGAAAAGCTTCAGTGAGGCAGCTCACTGGAGGCAAACTATTCCAT
This sequence comes from Hydrophis major, assembly GCA_033807585.1. Taxonomy (NCBI): domain Eukaryota; kingdom Metazoa; phylum Chordata; class Lepidosauria; order Squamata; family Elapidae; genus Hydrophis; species Hydrophis major. Next base: position 293,548,057 of record CM066329.1, on the reverse strand, counting down.
TGATTAATTGTTCTCACTATTAGAAAATTTCTCATTACTTCTAGGTTGGATGTCTCTTTAAAAATTTCCACTCATTACTTCTTGTCCCGCTCTCTAGTGTCCAAGAGAATAAGTCAATAATAAGTCAATAAGTCATTTTTTCCTTGTGGCTTTTGTTTTTGCAAGAAGGGGTGAGATTGGTGTCCCTGTGAGCATGCATGCACAAAGATTTATATCTTTATTATATTGTAGTTGTTTTTCTGTGTAGATATGAGTTTTTTAGTTAGTGATAATGTTTTTCTCTAACTATGTTGAATCTTCAGAGGTTCTGCTGTTAATCAGTTACCAAAGGAAGGTCAAACATCTGAAGAGTTGGGAATCAAGCTCCCCTAACATGAGTTTAGGGGACATTTTCCTTAAAATGTTGATGTCTATTGGGAAATTAATCAAAACCAGTACAATAACTAGAATGTAACTAAAATGGGTTGTAATGATGCAACATATTGAACCACAAACTAGATAGTCCAGCAAACTCAGCCTCAGTGATTTACACATGTGTGATTTTACAATATTCCTAATTATTAGAGCATCTTTGGCCGATCTCCTGACAAAACTAGGGTCTCACGTGAAGGAATAGTTGAATTAATCATACTTAAATCAATCATGAGGATATCTTGAAATAGATCAACAGAGATATTTCTTTGATGAATAACAGTAAACCAAACCTGTTTTAAACAGGTACTGTTATATATTGACTTCCATAATTTATCTCTATAAATATCCAGCCAGTATGGATTCTGAAAAGTGCACAGTTGACTGCAATGAACTCTACCATTTATTAGAGAACTTAAAATACTTCTGCATGGGCTTTTCCTTTATGCAGTTTTCTTTGCTGCTGTTTGAAGAAACTTTCTCATTTCAGGTGTATTTCATGTGAAGGGTACCAATCTGCCAGTATTCTACTAGCTGTTTTTCTCTTCAGCACCTCTGCTAATCAGCAGAGAATATCATGCATATTCACCCTTGGTATTCATCTTGCAGAAGAAGGATGCGGTAGTGAAGCTATAAATTCTGTCAGTGTAGTTTTCAGCTAGTAAGACAGATTGATTTTCTATCTGCCTGCATTGGAAAGCTTATTTCCTTGAAAAGAAACATGTTTGGACTCAGCCCTGGAAAGTAATATATAGAGAAAAATTCATTCTTGTTATATAGCTGGATCATTTTCTTGTCAAGGCTTTCTCTAAGAAAAAAGTGCATGTGTGAGTGAGTTACACAAGAGTCTAAATATTATTGAGCAATGGGAACACTACCAGCAATGTTAAAATGATGCTTTGCTATGTGTTGACTAAGACAAGGAACAGGGAATCTTGTTCACACTTAAAGCTGGATTGGCTTTGGAGAAACCAATCAAGAACTGCAGGCCAAAAATAGAAGTGCTGGAGCTCACAGGAGGCAAGAATGGACTCTTTCTATACATCTTTCACAAGAAGTATTTTCATGTTCCTTCCTTGCTCATATCGTAGCTTTTCATGGACATGAGACTAAAATACTGGCTCAAGAATTGTGTTTCTGAGGAAGATGCCAAAACAAAAACTGTTGAAGTTCTTAGGAATAATAACTTCCCTACAGGCTATAGAAGTATTAGATCCTCATTGCCTAAATGTGGTTTCTCCAGCAGTTAACTCCCCACCTCAAAAATACTAATGTTTATTGATTTGCAAATCTTCACCTATTCATCAGGATATCTACCAAATGAAGAATACATAACGTTAGCGAGAAATATTCTCCACTCCTAAAGCATGCCCTTCTGTAAAGGGCCAAAGGAAAGGCCTTGAGGAGCAGGAAAAAGAACTGCTTCCCAAAAAAGAATTGTCTTGGGCCAGATATAAAATATGTAACATAATGTATATAAATAACAACCTATTTTTTGAGGTCTTACGGGGCTGCATTACTAGATGTCCAGAGTCTCATGCAGGCCCTCTCTATGGGCCATGAGTTGAACACACCTGGCCTAGAAGATAATTTTATATGGACTAGTAACTTCCTGAGCTACAATGAGATGTATATAAGTCTACCTCTGAAAAATGACCGAGAAACCGCTGTTCTTTTAAAAGCAGGTTTGCTAGTCTATCAACTGGTGGCGATATAATCAGATTTTAATTTTTTTTACTGGAAATGGCTCACTGTCAAGCACATTTTTTTTGGGGGGGGAGGGAAACCCTAGTGCTTCTCTTTAATATGCTGTATGGCTTGGGGCGTGGAGGAATTCAGTATTCTAGCATTGAAAGGCTTTTTGATGAAGAAATTAGATGGTGGTGAAGCAAGACAACTTCTAACTTTAGTGTACTTTTATTGTGTTATGAAACCTGTTAGGGAGTTAAAATCTGCGGAATAAGCCTTTTAAAAGATTTTTCTGCAGTCAAGGTCCGTTCCTCGGGAACATGAGAGAAGGCCTTTTTCTACATTGCTCCTAGGCTTCCAATACATATTCCCTTGGAAGTTGTGTTTGACCTCTCCTTAAATTGGATGCATCTTTTTTGCTGGGCTTTTAATCATTATTTTATGCCTAGTGTTAATTAAGTACTAAACACTTAGCATTAAATCTTTTGGGTTTTTACATGTTTGTTAGTACTTGCAGCTGGAAACTAGAAAGACTATAAAAACCAACAAAATTTAACTTCAGTTAAATTAATTAAATACAATATTGTTTCATATATAGACTGGTCTCATTCAGACCTATTAAAATTATAGTTTGGTAGCAACTTTCGTAAAACCTCTGAAGCCACACGTAAAGCTTTGAAGAGGCATAGTAGCTCTGAAAGATTGTAAATTGTTCATGTGATAAGTTTTGCTTAGTTTCTATAAAGTATCTTAGACTACACGCAATAAATGAGTTTTACTTTTAGCAGTATTTTTATTGCTTTATCAGTATTGTATTTTATGATAATATTTCTCCAGGGAAATTTTCATAGTAGAACTTTATAAGGTTTTAAAAAATGCTCAAGAGTGATATTTCATATATTTGATTTTGCTAGCACTTCTGACTTTGTCCAAACTGATATTGTCAGACACTTCAGATTCCATCGTTACCAAATGAAACAACAAAAGTTAGGGTACATATATTTTGTTTCTCAAAATGTACACTGTTTTCCAAGTGTATTTTTATTGGTTTTTTAAAATCTGTATTGAGATTTCTATTCCTCAGGATACTGCTCTAAATTTTTTACTGAAAGGTGATTAATAAATCTGACCTTGTCAGAAATTGATTAGATCTCCTGTGATTCCTAATTATAGTTGTTATGGATGGGATTCTGGATTCACCGCCATTTAGACAGCTATGTTTTCTACTTCTAAACCATAGTTTTAATGCAAAATAGATTATGCCTTAAGGCTTATTTGGAGGTCTTATAATTAGAAATTATGCAGAAATTTGTAACTCAAATCTCCATTTCCCTTAGAAACAGTTTTTCCGAGGATGGTCACAATGAAAGGTTAACTTTTAACCAGATAACAAAACCTTCATTTGTGTAGAATCTTTTATTGAAAGTCACATTTGTTTATGTTGAATGTATGCTTTGCAAATAAACACATAATAAATATTTGTTAGGAAAGATCTATTAGTTTATATAATAATAAACTAGATTTAATGCAATGAAATGGAATTACTTGTATGAGCTGTTTACAACTCTTGTCTTGAACTTTATCTTCTATATGCAGATAGGAAAAGAACATAAAGTGAAAACCCCATAAAAACCCAAGTAAATTACTAATCCACAGAAGTATTTGTGCTGTAAACATGTCTGGAGTTGTAAGAGCCCTATAAAATAAGACAAACATCTGAAGAACTTAATTATATGTGCAAAAGGGAGGAAAGGGTTCATTCCAAGACACTGTGTTGAATGTAAATTAACGTGAAACAATAATTAGCTTTGCAGTAAAGTCTGCACCCAATCTACAATATATGCACATTTTTAAAATGGATTTATGGTTGTAGCTTCTTCACTCTCATTTGTGTAGATTGGTTAAAATGCAGTAGTAATCCACTAAGCATTTCTGAAGCACAGCCTCTGTAACAGGCCATGATACTCTGATCCTTTAGAGAAAGCAACAATTCTGTCTTTCTCTACTAGTTATAATAAACAGCACTTAAGACTAGGGAAGACACTCAGGCACTTAAGATAAAAATATCATCCTCTCTGGCAACAAATATGAAACTGAAGGGTAAATAATGTAAGATTTTCTGCTCTTCTATGGCACTTCCAAATCCAGTGTCTCCATCTGATATCAGGGTGGGTTACAAGGTTACATACATGATCACTACTTATTTTGACCTTGGCAAAGCTATGTTGGTCTAAGGAAGAACTACAATGAAGTTTCAAAGCATTTAAAAATATTTATTCATACTGAATCTTTTTCTGAAGATACTTTTGGTTTGTAGGCTTTTTTTTACACCGCACATGAGTTCAGAAACATATCTGTCCTGCAATGAAATACTTTAAAGATGAAAAGAAACAGGAAAGTTAAGAGCATATGGTGGAAAAAATCATTATCATCTTGTTACAGACACAACCACAAATATCTTCCAAATTACAGTGGAATAATAAGTATCTCCAGGTAAATGTCCTCCACATTAAGTGGACAACCTGTACAAACAGAAGATTATAAACCATGGTCCTCCGTGAATGAATTGTAGTATAAATACATGAAGACTAAGTTCAGCTGGTCCCAATATTATATACTCCAGGTGTGTTTCAATGCACCTCCCATTATTGCAACCAGGAACACTTTGGGAAAAATGATTTATTGCCACCTCTATGTTGTAATCTACAGATATAATAAAGGGCAGAAATGGATTGGCTTATTGCATCTCTCTTAAGTCAGATGCTGGATTCCTTTGTAGCAACAACTTCGATAGACGTTCAGGTGAAAAAGAAGACAGGTGGTGAAAATAGTACAGGTAAACTAACAGAATTCTGCATGTGTTCAGTTGGACAAATGCCATATTTCCTGGCTTATTACTTAATAAAGCCATAAAGCAAGACAACTGAGGATATCTTATTTAGTTTTCTCTCCATTTAAAATTCAGGACTTGGACACGCACAAGCACATCTATACATACACACACACACACACACACACACACACAGAGGGCAATGATTCTGTGAAATAAGGGACAAGAAGATGAACCATTGGGAAAATATCTCACATATACAAATTAGAGTGAAAGAGAAGGCTCAGCTTCTTTTCATCTCCAATATTATTATTATGGATGCCAGGTTTGATGATCAAATTCTCCCTACAGTTTTTTCATTGTTGAAGACAGAATTAGGCCTCCTTTTATCCTCCAGATTCAATTATATTGACAAGACTCCTAGAACAGTGTGGGTCCAACTTTGGCAACATTAAGATCTGTGGACTTCAGTTCCCAAAATTCCATGGCTAGCTGATGAATTCTGGGAGTTGAAGTCCAACGGGCCTTAAAGTTGCCAAGGTTGGCCATCAAGGTAAAATGGCTGCATTTTAGCTGACCAAACAATCTTCCTTTCCCTTTCTCTCTCTTCCCTCAAGATTATTCTCTCCCTGTCTTATCTGTTGCTAAACAACTTTTTTTTGTGCCATGCGAATGAACTTACAGTAATTGCAATCACAGCCAGTTCTCAAGGGAAACATTAAAGGAGTTGTTTAATTTTAGGTCCCTGGCCCGAGTTTTCTTTACATAACCTGCCATTAGGAGCACAAAGTACATCAACTTAATGAGAGACAACCTATAAATATATATGGAGGGAGAAGAGAGAGATAAGGGGTAATATGAAAATGTTATGTGGAGAATCCAAGTTCCTGAGATGTTTTCTTCTATAAAATAGCCCAAAACATGTCCTTTTATTTCCCATCCACTCCAAAAGGCTGACATCTCTAAATGCTACATCTGTGATTTAAAAGGTTTTTACATAGCCTATTTTTACATAGCCCTCTTCTAGACAAATAATTTAAAAAGCAATTAGGGAATTTATAGCCTAAATGGGGGAGAGCTTTTTTTTATAAAGAAGGAGTGTCTCCCCATACTTAAATTATAGTAGCACATATTGTGATAAAAATATTTTGTCACAGCTGAGGAAAAGAATGTGAGAAAGATGAAAAGAAGAAGCTATCGATTTTCAAGGCAAAATTAAGGCAATTCAATCAGAGTCTTCATCATCAAGATAGTCTTCTGCATTGCTTAATGTTCGCAATATGTCTATAAAAAAACAAGAAACAAATATAAAATTGTCAGTTTTGAGCTAGACTGATGTTTTAGAAAGTATCTCCCTTTATTACAACTTCTGGTTAAGCTAAGTTTCTCACATTTCAAATATAACTCTATATTCTTAAACTAATTATATTTCAAGCGTTCTCTCTCATCGTTGTTTGTTTTTACTACTTCAGTTAAGGATTATGTTATATGTTTTTATATATTTTATAAGCTTTTCTATATGTTTTGATATTGTATTCTGGGGCTTTTTAATCTCGTTTTTAATTGGAAGCCATTCAGAATTATGTACTTGAGATGGGTAGCTATATAAAATAAATGAATAAATAAATGAATGGGCATTAAGTCGATCAAGGCTTTTACAGGTTATACATTTTTTCTTCCCCAGAGCCTGGTATTTTTGAGGGAAAAAATAAAGATAAACTACTCCTGTATTCAAAGAACGGCCACTAACCCAGCCATATCTCCTTGGCAGTAGCTGTAGCACACAATCACAATCACCCACACCAGTCAAAAGTCTACATTTTGGGGAGTGGTGTATCATCACTTGCTTTCTCCAAACCTGCTTGGTGTCCAATGAACCTCTGTGCTGTGATATTATTAACATTCTGTTGTTATGTTGTTGGCCTTTTTCCCATTGTCCAGGAAAATATCAGTTATCCATGTTTGGAAATTGGACTCTGTGCTTCAGGATTTAGTAGTGAGGGATATAATGGAGAGGCTTCTCATTATCTCCAGGTCTTTTTGGGTAGACAATGGATTGGATGGAGTTTAGAAATTGCCTAACATTGCCTAGTTCACTGGTTTGGGGATTTATATGATGAGCTTGACTGAGGGAAGGTAATTTAAATCCCATTTAAAATGTCAGTGTCTTTTGGGACAAGACTAGTTCTTTTCTATTCCATTACTGACTGGAATTTAACCCTAGTTAAAAGTAGAAATTGTTTAGTGTATCTTCTCTTGGGGTAGCCACCTGTCTACCGAAGCCTTTGGTTGCTTGGACCAGTCCACTTGTCCTGGGAGAATATATGCAAAAAAAGTAATGTCTTACCTTGCCCTTGTTTCTTTTTAAGCAAGGAAGCACAGGCAGCATTGGTAGCCATGTCTAAAGCCAGTTTTTTCTCATTGTTTCTTAAGTCTGTTCTGGCACCTTGATGAAAACAGAATACAGGACAACACTGTCCTAAGTTTGAACAGAGAAATAAAATTCCTCTCACCTTACTTCTTTTCTAAAAACTGAACTAGCTTCCTGTCAAATTTGAGGTACGTAGAAATGAAAAGGTATTTATAAAATGAGACCTCTCCAGGTCAATAAAGAAGCATGACTGAAAATATTTTTACTGTTTAACTTAAGTTCAGACTTTGGCTGGTTTCATTGTGAGGACAGAGGTTGTATTTTAAAATACAAATTTCTTGGTAAACAGAGACATTTAACCCAAAATTTGAGTTATGTTCAGAAATACAGTACCTTTTCCTAGCAAAATTTCTACAATATCTTCATAACCTTTCCATGCAGCAGCATGCAGAGCTGTGTCTCCCAGTTTATTCTGTAAAAGGAGAACAAAAGTAACCTTAAAGGAAAAAGGAAATTAACTGCTATGTGTATCTCTATACTATAGTTTGTATGGCCAAAATGATGGCCAAGAAAGTCGCACTGTGTTCATTTGTTTTTAATGTTTATTCAATAAAATTTATATTTTTTAAAAAATAACCTTAAAGGTTGGAAAGGATCCGTTTTGATCATTTCAATTGCAACCTGCTACATTACTGCAAAGCATTCTTGAAAGCCACTCAGTGTGTCATTCCCTACCTGTTGGTTTAGTTCTACCTTTGGCTGTGTCAATAACACTTCCACGATGTCTACACCAAATGAAGAAAAAAAATGGAAAACTTCATGAGAAATTAGGAAAGCCAAGACTTTGAATTAATCAGCAAAAAGGCTCACTATTTCATTGTTAGATTTGGGAAAATTAACTGGAAAAGACTCCAATAATAACTGAACTCACTAACTCAATAAACGAAACAGCTAGGAAAATTACCCTTTGGTTTAATTAAGGTATAATATATGTTTTTAAAGAAAAGAGTAAGAAAGTCAAATTGTGCTTTCCAATCCAATATGTGAACAACATTTTTCATTTCACTAAATTTTGCAATCCAGTCAAAACAGACACCTAAAATTCGTGGATATATTTCACATTAAATCAATCTGTCTGTCTCTCTGTCTCTCCCACCCTCCCTCCCTCCTTCCCTCCTCTCTCTCTCTCTCTCACACACACACACTTTCTCTTTCCCTCTCAATCACTCTTTCTCTCCATTCCCCCTTTTTCTCTCTATGGTAAAATGAAAATTCTAAGCATAGAAAATGGCATGCGATAGTGAATATAGAAATAAATTTGTAAGAGATAAAAATACATATGCAAGTAGAATATGGATGCAAACTGTTTTTGCAAAGTGAGGGACAAGATTGGTTTTTAATGTTGAAAACAATAAGGTTCAGAAATTGAAAATAATTTCTCTACCTTTGTGTCCACCATGAGATGCCCAATACAAGGCAGTGCTTCCAGCTTTATCCAAGCCATTGACACCAACTTTGTTATCCAAACATTCTCTCAACCAGCTCAAGTTTCCTGAAAAATAAGAAAATATGTATTAAATATTAAATATAACATATCTAAAAATTAGCAGAAAACCAGTTGGAACTATCAACAGGGAATTACTTCATGGCAAAACAAAGTTGCCATTGAGGACAGAATTCACAAGACAACTTCTGTATCTTCCAACAGATGAAATAGACTGAGGTAAGAAACTGATCTATTCCAAAGCATTACGGTATTAAGCAACATCTCTACAAATGTATCTGGAAATAAGTTTCTTGGAGTTTGTTCTTAATAAAACTGATGCATTGGCACTTTCAAATTAATTCCATTCATAAAACTTTAAATGAATTTTAAATGCAATACCTAATATAGTCCTTGTTTTGTTTCACTAGTTTATTTTTATTAGGTATCTGTGTTCATGCTAAAAAAACCTATTAAGGCAAATTCTATTATGTCACATCAGTTGCCAAATCAATTCATTAAAATAATGAATTATTCAATACTATACATTATCAGAATAGCACTTGTTTCGATCAATATATTTATAAATACAGAAAAATAAAATTGAGTAAAATAAAGCCAGAAAATATATTCCCCTAACCTATGACTATAGTAGGCCAAAGACATCCCTGGAATGGATACTTGTATCAACCAACCAAAGCTGCATTGCACCACTACAACACAAGAATCTCCCCTTTTGTAAGTACATCATGATGTCATGTGTATGTACAAGAGGAGTGGAATATGAGTTGTGATCCATGACACTGGTTTTTGACCATTTAGATAAAAGCCTTCAATCCTGGACCTATTTCCAGATGCTGATGAAAGAAGTTACACTCCCACACATCTGGACAGCATCAGGTTGTACAAAGGTGAATCATAAACATGGGGGCCAAAAGTACAGAAATAACAAAAGAGTGGGAGGGAGATTGCATATTTTTCTTTTGAACAGAGGAAAGGATTAAAATAAGTCAGCTAACCCAATCTCTCTCCCACTTCTCACATCAAACACTTCTCATTCTCATACTATCCACCACTGTTTAACTGCCATAAAGGTAAAGATAAAGGTTTCCCTTGCCCAGTTATGTCCAATTCGAAGGGTGTTGCTCATCTCTGTTTCCTAGTTGAAGGAGCCATAGTTATCTGAAGATGCTTCTATGGTCATATGGCCAGCATGGCTATATGCTGAGGCGCAAAGAATGGCGTTACCTTCTCACTGAAGTAGTACCTACTTATCTACTTGCAGTTGCATGCTTTTGAATTGCTAAGCTTTGGAGGGGCTGGGGCAGGAATGGGAGTTCATCCCATCAGGTGGTACTTGGGTGTCTTGAGCTGCCAATCTTCTGGTTGACAACCCCAGCATCATTACAGCATAAATTATAAGGGAACTCAGTCCCCCTCTAAAGCAGATGGAGAAGAAAGAAGCAAAAAAAACTGGTGTTCTGCAAAATCCAGCAGAATGTGTGCTTTTAACAAACCCCAACAAATTGATCTGTTTCAGCCTAGAAATCAGACGAAGTCCTTTGTCAATATTGACCCTGTACCTACCTCTCTTGGCAGCTTCGTGTAATGGATTGTCAATGGATTCTGCTTGTTCAGCCACTAAAACAAAAGGAAAAAAAATACATGCCAATGTAGCCATTTGTATTAATCTGTCTCTTAATGGGCTGAAGATAATAGCACTAATATATTTAAAGTCCATCAATAAACTTGAAACTTCTACCATCATGCCCCAAAGCTCTACTGAATTTGGATATTTTTAATGGAGTTCCTTGTAAGCAAAAACTATTTACTTAAATGAGAAAAAAATGAACTATATCTGCAGTAGAACTGCACACTCTGATATTTGAAAAACCTGGGAAGGTCTAACTCAGAATCTGATCTGTAGCTTATTGATTTATCTAAGAACACAAAATTTGCTATGACAAATTAAAAAGATGAACACCTATACACAATTGTACTGTTCTCTCTAAATATTCTGGGATACAGTTAAAATTGTTATTTGATTAAAAAAACCCAATGATTGCAGTATACTGCAATAAAAGTGAATCCATTTGTATTCAAAACAGGGATATGGAGTTTCCTTTGAACTAATGGTCTATGTCAGGGCTCCCCAACCTTGGCAATTTTAATACCCATGGACTTCAACTCCCAGAATTCTCTAGCCAGACTTGCAGTTTTTGAGTGATGTTCCAGGAATGGCATTCCCCATTCTTAAAAAGGAAAATGAAGAAAGCTGGGAAAAATATCAAATTTGATTTGATTTAATTCACATTTAGTTTAAATTCACTTTATAATGTGATTTCTTTATCCTTCATCATTTAAGAATACCCCTTTTTTGACACCTTTGCACTGCATCTGGATAACAATTTTGGGATTTTGTAGGGTTGATATCCAAGGCTTTTGTGCTTCATTTAGTCTTCTCTTGTTCCTACAATAGGCATTTAACTAAAATACTATCATAATAAGAACAAAAAAATAACAGAAGTGTGAGATTCAATTCAACTATGCTTCACAATTTGGAAAATAAGTCCCATGTTTTGAGTATTTATTTCTACACCTCAAAAGGATGAGAGTAGTTCTACCTGTTGAACTCAGAAATGGGATTTAAAGCATGAAGTTTATGCATATCCTATGGGAATCTGCACAGGAGGGATTGATATGGTGTTTTATGCACTCTGCCCTTTTGTAGCAAAATAAAAAATAAAATATTTTTTTGATAGCAGACAAGAACACTACAAAATGCAGAAGCCTTTGTCCTTGCTCCATCTCTTGTTAAATTTGAATATGACACAAAATTGAGTAGGACAGCTGAAATTACAGAAGACATTTAAAACTATCTACTGGTAGAGGTATTAGAGAAATGGGCTGGAAAATGATTTTGAATTTTAACAAGACCCAAATGCTAAATTCTTCATAAGTACATAGGCATAATTTATGGGACACTGATTTATTAATGATTGGTGATAGATAGATAGATAGATAGATAGATAGATAGATAGATAGAGATAGAGATAGAGATAGAGATGATAGAGATAGAGATGATAGAGATAGAGATAGAGATAGAGATAGAGATATTTGGAACAAGAGCAGGGTAATATAACTGCTTAGAACAGGGGTCTCCAACCTTGGCAACTTTAAGACTCGTGGACTTCAACTCCCAGAATTCCTCAGCCAGTTTAGCTGGCTTTGGGAGTTGAAGTCCACGAGTCTTAAAGTTGCCAAGGTTGGAGATCCCTGGCTTAAAAGGCAAATGCATGTTCAGATTATATCAAACAGAATTTCTAAATGGAAGGAAATCACTTCTTTCACATGGTTTGCATTGGTCAGACCACAAATGAGTACTGCATGCAATTCACTGAACTATACTTCAACAAAATTTTAGAGCAAGGATCTTCAAATTTGGCAAGTTTAAGACTTGTGGACTTCAACTCCCAGAATTCCTGAGCTAACATGACTGGAAGAGGAATTCTGGGAATTGAAGTCCACAAGTCTTAAAGCTGTCAAGTTTAAAGACCCCTGTTTTAGAGAAACCAGAAGGGCCAACAGACCATAAGAATGACCCCAGGGTTAGAAACCTGAGTTTTGTGAGACTAGTGTGTATGTTTAGTTTTTGAAATAAGACAACTGAAGTGGAGATGTTATAACAGTTTTTAGATACCTAAAGGATTGCCATACAGAAAACTTTCAAGATCTAGAGTGCTGGTAATAGGCCTTACTTTACTGAGTTCCTAAAATTAAGAGCAATTTGATTTTTGAAGGTTAAAGCATTAACAATATCATATTATAATTTAATGCTTGTATGAGTTAAGTAGCATAGCAGCAGCTACTTCCTTTACTCAAACTTGCTTGGTTACGATAGTTTCAATAGTCAAATCAACGAGAGCTTAGATATTGTGAATGGCACAATACAGTCATTCTTGAAGCAGCTCTTCATAATCTGTCCAGGCTTGTTTCTGAATATCCTTTGAATCTAGGAGATGGTTTGTAGCTACTGAAGATAAGAGAAATATGAGTATCTTTCCACCATAAGCAGAATTTATCATCTAACATTTGGATCCCAGCCAAAGGATTCAATGGGCTGTGAATAGTCCAGGAATCTTGATTTCTCAGAAATTGTTATTCAGAGCTATAGACTACCAGGCCTCTTTTAAGAATCACTGTTAACTTGTTCAGAGCTTAAGCATGTATACAAAGCCATCCTGGACAGGTAATCTCAAAACAAAATGTCCCTATATTTAACTTTCCAACAGCTTCCCTTTCTGGTCAGTAAATTCTAACTTTTAACATTGCACAGGGCACCCTTAACAAGACTAAAATTATAGCAGGTATTTCTATAATGTCAAGGGTGCTATGATAAAACCGTAACTACAATCAGAATACAAATTTTCTAAAAGATAAATTGTTGAACTAAAAAAAATGCAATAATCTAAAATCAAGGGAGAAATTAAACAAAGCAAGGACCAAGAAACTTGGCCAACAGAATATAACGTTCCTATGTATTGCTCAGAATCCCAGTTTTAATTCTACTCACAGATGTACCTGAAAAGGGCATTATTATTCTTATGGTTGGTCACATAGTTAGCCAGATGTTTAGACTGAATTTTGCACTTTTATTCACCCTATTGGATCCTTCCCAAGGACCTGGTATAGGCAGGTGTTGTTGTCTCAAGGTGTTAAAGGACCATTATTTTTATTTTGCTTCACAACTATCTCTCGGAACACAATTCATGAAATTACCATAGTTACTGGGGATTAGTCCAGTTCTTCCTTTACAGGTTCCTTTCCACCAGTTTGTGTCACTCTGGAGAAAAAAGAAATCAGTGCTGAAAAAGTCAACTAGGAGTTCAATGGTCACTTTATTCTCTTAAGGACAGAGTGGTTTAGTGCAGGGGTCTCCAACCTTAGCAACTTTAAGACTTGTGAACTTCAAGCAAGTCTGGCTGAGGAATTCTGGGAGTTGAAGTCCACAAGTCTTAAAGTTGCCAAGGTTAAAGACCTCTGGTTTAGTGGCTTTATTTATCAACTCACCATATCAGAAATGTAGATGATGTCGCCTTCTTCAAAATACAGTTCATCTGGCTGGAGCAATAAATACATTGCATTAGTTAAAGAATTGACTTAAACTACATGACCTTTTTTCACTGACAACTCCAATTCCAATCCTTGCATCCCAAGTCAAAAAAATTGCAATTGTGCATCCTAGTACGCATGGTTAAGAGACTCGGTGGCTTGTATGATTTAGCCCTGTCCTTTCAGAGGACAATATCCCCGCAATCCATCTGCTGGTTAGTAAGTCCTCTTTGGGTTTTTTCCTGGAAAGAAATTGTGCAAAAGGACTTGAGATTCCATTTATCTCCCTGTCAGCAGGATTTCCATGAAAAACTAAATAGAACCAAATTATATGGGGGTGGAGGGGACGGACAAGCCAGCAAATAAAATACTGAGTTCCAAAAAAGCTTAGATGTGGTAGGGAAAGTTGGGAGGGGGGGAAATCACCCAATTGTTGGGCATAGGTCCATTCTAAAATGTTATCATTCCTCCTTCCCAGTTACAAGACAGATTTGATCGAATTACATAATAACAGAGTTGGAGGGGAGTGCGGAGGTCTTCTAGCCCAAACCCTTGCTCAACCAGGAGATCCTATGCCATTTCAGACATAATGGTTGTCCAATCTCTTCTTAAAAAATTTCCAGTGATGGAGCACCCACATCTTCTGAAAAAAAACCCATTCCACTGATTAATTGATTCCATTTTCAGGAAATTTCTCCTTATTTCTGGGTTGGTTCTCTTCTTGGTTCAGTTTCCGTCCATCTTCTCCTGCCTTCAGGTGCTTTGGAGAATGGATTGACCTCTCCCTCTTTTTTGAGGCAGCACCTTAGAAATTGGAATATTACTAGAACACCACTCCTAGTTCTTCTTTTCATTAAACCTAGAGTGGTGTTATTTTATTTTATTTTATTAATTTTTAATTGCTAAATTTCACATGAACTCATAGCAATGTACACTAACAATAGAAAATAATTGTAAAAACCACTTTGCCCTTTGATTCCAAGTGTGCACGCCCACATCCACTCAATGCCTATATAACCAAACCAATCCCATGTTTTCAGAAACACACATATGCTCACATATCCCACAAATTGAGGCAAGATATATATTGTATTCATATTGTAATCACTGTCCTTCCACTTGGGATACAGCAACAAAATGAGAATACTGTCGTCTCTTGCTGCCATCTACTGATTACTAATGGAAAAATACAGTACAACAGAAAAGTAAAACTGCATATGAATCAAATTGAAATAGCAAATGCTCCTTATTTTTATTGATCTATTGATGCTGAAAAATAGCTATGTCATTGTGTTGAAAGTGGAACCAAGTACAAGAATGAATGTTGATGATGTGGATTTTGCTGCATAGTTAAGAGCAACCATTGGAAGAAGTTAATGTAAAATACTAGTACCACTATATACTACACTGGTTAAGACCATACTTGGAATACTCCATCCAGTTTCGGTCATTACAATACAAAAAAGATGTTGAAACTCTAGAAAAAGTACAGAGAAGAGCAACAAAGATGATTAGGGAACTGGAGTAAAAACTTACAATGAACGTTGGCTGTGTCTAATCTAACAAAGGACTAGGGATGACATGATAGCAGTCTTCCAATGTTTGAGGAAGCTGTCACAGAGAAGAGGAGTCAACCTATTCTCCAAAGCTTCTGAGGGCAGGACCAGAACTAATGGATGGAAGCTTATTAAAGAGAGATCCAACTTAGAATTAAGGAGAAATTTTCTGACATTGGAATCAATTAATCAAGGGAATGGGTTGCCTCAGAAGTTGTAGGTGCTCCATCACTGGAGGTTTTTAAGAAGAGATTGAACAGACACAGGGACTCCTACTTGAGCAAGAGATTGGATTAGAAAACTTCCAAGATCCTTTCCAACTCAGTTATTCCAGAGCAGGGATTCATAACTAAAGGACTGAACATCTGCACTGCTGTTGTAATCAGAATAAGAGGCCACAGACCTGTGTCATGTGCTGTCAGTCTGAAACTCTCATATCTCTCTGAGGGAAAAGATTTTGAGTTGGGCTGCCAAGAACATTCTCAGTCTGCCTTTGAGCCATCCCCAGCTATTCTTTCACCATCCCTCTCTTCACCGGCATTCACATACAGCCAGTAACAAACCTCAAAGCAGTCATATAATGAGATCACAGAAGTGGCTAATGGCTCTCCAACACTATTTGCGATCTGCTGCGGTTTAGCTGCATCTGTGAGTCTCTTGAATTATAGATACACAGGAAAGGGATTTATAGACTAGGAGCTAGGTTTTTTACAGAGGTGAAAAATGCTGATTGGTTTTGCAGTTCTCCCTCAGAACTTGGACAAAATAAAAAGGATCTGCATGCAAATGCCAGATTACTGAATCAGAAGTATTGTAAGGAGTAAAAATAAGGGCAGTGTAGAAATATGGTTTTGAGCATAGTGTGATTTTTTTTAAATGTATTGGTCCCTTCTAAGTATGTGAAAAGGGAAAATAAAAGAGAGCATGGGGCAGAATAATTTAATGGTCAATGAGATAGGAAATAACCCTAATCAGGAGTGTCAAACTGAAGGCTGCTGGGCTAAATCCGGCCTGTGAGATATTTAGTTCTGGTCCACAGGTCCACCCTAGAAACATTGAAGGAATGACCCAAGGTGCTTCTGCAGTGAAAACAGAGGTTGGGAGGGACGCATGTGACCTTCCCAGGGTCCATTTTCACTGACAGAATGCTGGAGGAGGCTGTTGCAGCTGAAAAAGGAGCCCGGAGGACAATGGATCCCCCCAAGTGCCCCCCCGACATGAGTGACACCGATCTGGTCATGCCCCCGGCTTCCTCAAGGTCAAACACAACCTTGATGCAGCCCTCAATGAAATTGAGTTTGATACCCCTGACCCAAATGATCTTATTTACAAATTTACTTGAAACTGGGACTTTACTGAGCAGTTTATTATTCAACATTTGCTATCTTACTGTGTTTCTCATATAATAAGGCTGGGTCTTATTTTTTTTTGAGCCCAGAAAAAATGGCTAGGCTGTCTTTTCATGAGTGACTTAAATCCCCCCCCTTGAATCTTTGGGCGGGCGGGCAGCGACAGCTTGGATGTTGACCTCAGCGTTGGTGGGGCACTTCGTATTGGGGTCAATGCAGGCAGCACCATATCTGGGTGTGCAACAAAAGTACTTCCTAATGGCAAGCCCCCCTCCACCTTTCCCCCCATTTCGCATGTTTTAATATGGGCCTTAATTTGGGGGGAGGGGCTTAATTTCATGCCTATAAAACATGCTGGAACTTCCTATTGGGGGAGGCCGTATTGTTGGAGAAACAGGGTATTTCTACACTAACCTAACATTTAGCAAAAGTTTAATGGAGAACTTGTAAAATGCAGGATCCTACAAGGTTTGAACTGAACTGAAGTAACTATATCTTTCCAAACAGCTCATTGATTCAGTTTATTTGAATAGATTTTGGTGCATGCGGGTTTGTGGGTGGGTATTTTAGGGAAGTAAAATAGAAAAAAAAATGAAGTGGGAGTTTACATTTTAATGTACCAGTGGTACAGCATAAATACAGGAAACTGGCAGAAATCCAGAAAGGGATATAATGCAAAGGCTGTAGCCTTCAATTGAAGGTAATGGCTGGGCTTTATCTCAGATCCTGACTTAGGGATCTCAGATAAAACCTATTTATTGCCTTCTTTTGAAAGCTACAGCCTTTCCATTATATCCCTTTCTGAATTTCTGGTTGCAGAAAAGGCTTAAGGGTAGGCTAAAGCACATACAGACAATGTAATGAAGAAATGGTGTAGGGTTTCCTGCTCGGACGGGAGGTTGGACTAGATGACCTACAAGGTCCCTTCCAACTCTGATTATCTGTTATCTATTAAATGGGGAACTTAGGGGCAAGATCACTTGCTCAGCTTAAAGCTTAATGAAAGCGTTATAAGTTTACCTTAGACTTATTTGGGAAAAATAGCCTTCATTCACAACCATAACTAGAAATTCTGCCCATTTTATTATTGCAAAAGAATAAAATAAAATCTTTTTCGGGTCAAACTTGACACCCAGAATCAGCATGGATACTTTGTCAGAGTTATCTATCAGAAAAAGCAGCAGGGAAAAATAATAAAATTGTGTTGTCAAGCTGCAAACTTTGCTCCTTTTGTGTGGGTGTTGTGATGTCACACACAAATATGGAAGGGGCAGACCTTTTTGCTGCAATGCCCGTTTTGTAATTTGGATGAAATGGTCAAATGTTTAGCTTTATTCCTGGTATAGCTTCAGCCCTGGTAGTATTGAGAGGCTCCCATCCAAGTACTAACCAAGCCTAAACCTAGTTATCTTCCAATCACAGACAATATCAGCTAAATGATGGCTCTGCTTAGATGAAATGATGAAATAACAGCTAAGAGAATATTATCTCTACAATTTACCCAAGGCACAACAAAGGCTCAGAAAGTGTGCACAAGACAGTGTAATAAAAGATACAAACATCTTACAAGCAAGAGTTGCATCTTTCATCCCAATACTTTTATTTGATCGATCGGAGCAAACAAGTAGAAGCCTAATCAAAAGTAAGTGATGAGGCTTAGATTCTTTCATAATCCTCTAAATTCCAGATTTCTAAATGTCACAGGTTAAGCTCAAAGACACAGAGGAAAGATAGACATTGGGAAAAACAAAATCCAAGACATGATGTAACTCAGCACAATAGCAGACTAGTAATTTCTCTCAAGTTACAGAAATGGATTGATTTAAAACATTAGCATGCCATTCACCATTACAAAATCTCAGCAAGGTTACACTAAAATTCAAATCATGAAGACAGTTAGGTTAAAATAACCAAAGAACGCGTACCTCAAAACTTTGTATAAAATCTGAAGATAAATGCAGAGGGAGGAGGTGGACCCAAGATTGTTTTAAAAGAATTTCTTCTGAATTCTTAGTGGTTACAAAGGCCGCTTGCAATCATGAGACACTTCCTGTTATACTTCTGTTAGCCGTTTGAATTGTTTGCTCAGGAATGACTGGATCAGTTGGCAGGATTTGCACAATCAAGGCCTGAACCGCATGCCAAAATATGATTTAGCAATGAAAAGGCTGAGCTGTCTTACTACACATAGCATCCATTTTTATTTGGAAGCCAAAGCATAATCTGCAGGTCATGTGATGAAATTCTCAGTAAATGTGAATGAAGAACAAACAACAGCTTTAATCCAAAAAATAAAAATGGGATGATATTTCATTTCCTCAGGGGAAATACATATATTCCTTCCCATCTTTCATGTTCACAAAAAAAGGGCTGGACCAAATTTTCCCTTAATATGCAAATTTTCCTTTTTTACGTATCTTTAAAAAGTAGAAATATACTTACTGTTCTGGGTTCAAATGTATATAGGGCTCGAAAAACTTTCACCTGCCCTAAAATACAGAAAGAAATAAGCATTAACCAGTGAATATTTCTCCTTGAGAGAGTTGAAGTACAGAGTCTGGATTCCTGTTTTTTTAATGTTTATTTTCTTCTTTTTCCTTGTAGTATTACAAGCTGCATGAAAGCTGACATGAATTTCATTTCTTCCAGTACCTAGAGGAAAAAAAAAAAACCAGAAAATTGTGCTAATGCTCATAAGTTTGCTACTAAAGTGTGACAGTGTAATTCTGTGGGCTAGAAACATGGCATTTGGAGCATATATGATTGAGCACTTCTGATTGATCAGTATGGTTCCCAAGCACACAACAATACCAGTTTAACTGCAGAAATTCTATGGTTATTCAGTATGGTATAATATTAGGGGCATTTATAGATGACAACTGATTTTGGATAGCCCTTAAAAACAGGGAGAAAATCTACAAGTCAGCACTGATCAAATAGCTCATGTTAAAAACAGCGGTGTACTTGCCATCTTATCTGCCAACTTAAGAATCTTTTTGGTGACCAGGAAGCAACAGTTAGAATGGATTAAGGAGCTATTAAAAAGTCAAATTTGGGAAAATCTGTAACAGAATTGCATATGGTCCCTCTATGTATCTAATCTATGCAAAATATATTCTAAGAAATGTTACAAGATTTCAAGAAATAGATATAGAAACCTACTTTTATGTCAAAAGAAAAAATTAAGCCAATGCCAATAGGCAGCTATAAAGTTGAATTAGTAACAAGAGTTGATCTTCCTACGTCAAAAAAATTCACAGGAATGGTAACTGCAGATATAATATAAAGAGATGACTGCTTCTTGGAAGAAAGAATATGACAAATCTAGACAAATATTAAAATCTAGAGGCATCAAAAAGACAATAAAGCTACTATGTGTGTATATATATGTGTGTGTGTGTGTGTGTGTGTGTATACATACACATACATACGTACATACATGTATGTATGTATGTATGTATGTATGTATGGTATTCAGCTTTGTTCGGGTATTTTTCCACGTCATTATAGTTGTGCTTTTAAAGTTGTAGCAACGTTTCGGCAGAATCTCATCTGCCATCATCAGGCTTCTGTATACCCTATCCATCATTCTGTATAATGATGTGGGAAAATACCCGAACAAAGCTGAACACCATACATATAAATACCCACAAAAACTTAAGAAAACACACACACTCACACACACACACACATATATTTGTTTTCGTAGATTTTCACAGGTACAGGTATGTAGGTCTAGGTGTGTTCGGGTCTTTTCCCATGTAAGATTAAGAGTATCTTGGCGATGTTTCAACGAGGTCCCACTCGCCATCCTCAGGCTGGTGCTTTCGGCTTGGTGCCAGTGCAAGCAGTGTGTTATCGGAGCTGCCGTCTCTCTATAAATACTGGTGGTGGGGGCTGGTGTGCTGGGCTGGTTGGCTGCACTGCTGCCTCTTGATTGGTTGATAGAGTTGATGTTGGTATAATGGGCTGTGTGATGGCCTTGTGAGTTTTGTTGTGGAGATATCCTGGATCTTATGCTGTAATCTCCTGGGTCGTTTGTGTTTTGATCTCTTTTCCATTAGCCTCCTGTGTAGTAAGGGCTTGGGTAATGGGCTGTGTGATGACCTTCTGAGTTCTATTGTTTTGACATCCTGGGTCTTGTGCTTTAATTTCCTGAGTCGTTGGCTGTGTTGCAACATTCTGAGGTTTTGTGGTGTAACCTCCTGAGTTTTGTGATGTGATATTCTGAGCAGGTGGCTATGATGTGACATTCTGGGTTTTGGTTTGGCTCCAAGTTTGAGACCTGGATATGTCTTCATGGCATGTGTCCGTTTGCTTGGTTTGGAGATCAGGGTGCGTGGCAGCTGGTCATGCAGCCATGGTCTGGTTTCTGGACAGTGGTTGCCTTTCATCTATGGGATGGGTTTGGGTATGAGTCTGGTGAGGGAGATTGGTGGTGGCGCCATGTGTTGTTTTGGGTCTGGTGTTGGTTTTCATGGCTGGGACTCGCTTGTTGATAAGGGCTAGTTTCCAGATGTCTGGTAGGAGGGAGGTATCATCCTGTTTATTCATGTTATGGGGGTGTTTCATTATTTCAATGGCTTCCCTGATTATTCTCTTGTTGAAGTGTTCAGTATTGGAGATTAATTTGGTTCCCTCAAAATTAATTTCATGTCTTGTGGCTTTAAGGTGCTGGAAAAGGGAGGAAGTTTTTTCTTCTTTTCTGATTGCGTTCTTGTGTTCTGTGATGCATGCATTTATTCTTTTATTTATTTGTCCAATGCATGTGGCTGGGCAATTGTTGCATGGTATTTCATAAGCTCCTTGGTTTTCTAGCTGGATGTTGTCTTTGGGGTTTCTTAGGATGTTGGCTATTTTTTGGTCAGTGTCAAAGGTTGTCCTGATACTGTGTTTGTGGAGAATTTTGCTGATTTTATCTGTGGTGCCTTTGATGTAGGGGAGGAGGGCAATACCGTTGTCCTGTTCTGTGTCTCGGTTTCTGGGGGGTATCTCCTTTAGGATTAGGTTAGTAATTGTGTTTCTTTGGAATCCGTTGGAAATTAATACGTTAATGAGGGCGTGTAATTCTGTTCTCAGGTGGTCTTTGTCAGCTAGGCGTTTGGTTCTGGTGATGAGGGTCTTGGCTATGGAGTCGATCTGTGTAGGGTGATGATGGGATTGTGCGTTTAAGTAGAGGTTGGTGTATATTTTCTTCCGGTGGATGGTGTGTCCTAGGGAGCCATTGGGAGCCAGGAA
Source organism: Hydrophis major (assembly GCA_033807585.1). Taxonomy (NCBI): domain Eukaryota; kingdom Metazoa; phylum Chordata; class Lepidosauria; order Squamata; family Elapidae; genus Hydrophis; species Hydrophis major. The sequence goes on along the minus strand of CM066329.1, from coordinate 293,526,018 downwards.
GGGAAGTTGGTTGTTGGCTTCTGTTTCAGTGGTGAATTGTATTTTGGGGTGTAGGCTGTTGAGGTGTGTGAGGAAGTTGTCTAGTTTTTCTTTCCCATGTGGCCAAATTACGAAAGTCTCATCTACATATCTAAGCCAGAGTTTGGGTTTGGGTTTGGATTTGTCTAGAGCGTTGGTTTCAAAGTGTTCCATGTATAGGTTAGTGATGATGGGTGAGAGGGGTTATCCCATAGGTGCTCCTTCTATCTGTTTGTATCTTTGTCCATTGTGGATGAAGTATGTGTTGATTTGGCAGTGGTCAGATCTAGGATGTGCTTGGGGGGGGGTTGTATTTGTTTTGGGTGGCTGTCAAGGCTTCTTTAATAGGTACTTGGGTGAAGAGGGATATGACATCGAAGCTCACAAGTAGGTCGCCGGTTGTAGATTTTGTTTCTTTATTGTTCCTATGAAGTGGAAAGAGTTTTGTATGTGTGATGGATTCTGTGTAGGGCTGGAGTTGTTTGGTGAGAAATTTGGCAAGATTCTGTAGAGGTGAGCCTATGGAGCTGACTATGGGTCTGAGTGGTATTCTTCTTTGTGTATCTTGGGGAGGCCATAGAGTTTAGGGCATCTGGATGATTTTTCTCTGGGGATGATTCTTTGCTGGATCCCTTCACTGATGGGGGAAGGCTTTTATTTTGGATTTGGTGGTTTTTTTCCAGGTAGGTGGTGGGGTCAGTATTTAGAGGTTTGTAAGCGGGTTCTTTGAGTAGTTTGGATAGTTTGGATTGGTAGTCCGATGTTTTCATCATGACTGTGGTGTTGCCTTTGTCTGCTGGGAGAATGATTACGTTATTGTCTTTCCTCAAGATGGTGAGTGCTTTTTGTTCTTCTCTGTGTAAGTTGCTTGTGGGTGGACTGCTGGAGCAGATGACATTGATGACTTCAAGTCTAATTTTATTGGCTATATCTGGGTTAATTTTGGTTAGGCTAGCTTCAACTCAACATATAATGTTTTTGGTGGGGATGCATTTGGAGGTGACTGCAAAGTTGAATCCCTTGGAAAGGACATTGGTTTCTGCTCTGGTGAGGGTTCTGTCTGATATGTTGTTCTGTCTGATATGTTTGTTTCTTGCGTTGTTGTGGGGGGTGGGGTAGGCTTCTGGTAGTCTGTTTCTCTAGTCTGTGGAGTTTGCTGGTATATGTGTCTATCTTGTGGGAGGTTTCTGTTTCGGCTCTCCATAGGGCTAGTTGTTTGGATTTGTCCCAGAGTGCTGGGTGGATTTTGTTGCTGAGTTTGAGGTGGAGAGTAAGTAGGTCCCTGTTGGTTTGGTCTAGAATCTTTTCCTCTGCAGTTTGTTTCTGATTAGGGCTAATTTCATTTTTTTCAGGATCCTTTCAGTGGCTGAGGTTTTGGAATGGAATTTGAGTTGGAAGCACTTTTTTATCTCAGCAATTGCGTAGGAATGTGAGGTCACATAAGATGGTGGCTCTTCAGACTTTGAGTTTCTCGTAAGTCCTGGTCAGCTGGAAGGTTTCAGCCTGAAGATGGTGAGTGGAACCTCATTGAAATGTTGCCAAGATACTCTCAATCTTACATGGGAAAAGACCTGAACAGCCAAGATCTGCACAATTACCCCTGGTAATTATTTTTAAAAATATCCATATATCCCATTAATGGTCATGTATAAGTCCAACTGCAGTTAAACTGACCCTCAATACCAATGAAAAATATATACTTTTGGATTATTATGGATAAGTCAATTATTAAAATTAGAACACAAAACATTTTGAGGTTTAGTTTTACTTTTAATGGTATTTTGTTAAAACTTCAAGGGTTGGCTTATCGTAGATAGGCTTATATGAGATTATATATGGTACATTGATTTAGCTAGTCAGGATAATGAAATGTCTGCAAGAAAACAAGCAAGCTCAGAGAGCATCAAGAGTCCCTCCTACATGTTGCTAAGGCTATGATCTTCTCACTGGTCACATGTGGCTGTGCAAGCTGGACCACCAAAAAGAAAAATGGCTTTTTTTGAATTGTGGTACTGCAGAAAATGGTTGAGAGTACTTTGGATTGCAAGAAGAACATTTGATCAAAAAGAAATAGCAACAATATGACAAATACATGCATATTCTTTCCTTGGGACTTTTATTTCCTCTCTGCATTTTTTGGATAAATCGATGACGAATATAACTTCTCCAATTGCTATAGCTTCTAATTATAGATAATTTGGATGAGGTACTAGACTACTCAAATCACAAAAAGATAGGTAGCGATCTGTCTGTGCTGTTCTACCCATTTGAAATGGTATAACATGTAACAATTAGGTTTTACTATTAGTTCTTCCCATAGTGAAATAATATTTAAAAAGCACGAACAATATGTTTTATTGATTTTGGTGGGCCTTAGAGTCACAAACTAGATGGGACTATTACAAATCTCAATGTTTATTTTGCTCCATTCATACAAACTGTCGTGTCCTCGAAAATGATGCCAGGAGTCGGTGACTTCAAATCATGCTCTTTTATTTAAGTAGGAACCGAACTGGCTCTTTGCAAAAGGTTCGTGGCTTTTATTCTTTTAGCCGCGGCGGCCGCGGCCAATGACACCGCTTTGAATCTCCCGCGATTCGAATAGACCAATCGCGGGAGATTCTTAGCGAGCCAATTGGTGCAGCTCGCCTGACCAATCAGAGTGCCCCGCGCTTTAGCCAATCAAAGCGCGGGGATCTCAAGAATGCTAATTAGGGACAGAACACCCCTCCCCTCTTGGTTCAGTCCTTATGTCGCGTAGTCACGTAGGTAGGCGGGGCTCCGTCTGAGCCTACTGGACCTGCGCAGCTCAGTCGTAGGTTGGATCCCGGCCGGTTTGGTCGGAATCTCTGTTGCTCCTGATGCCAATGTGGGAACTGGCTGGTCGGTCAGGCCGGGCTGCTCTCCGTAGCTCCCTCCTGGGCCTCCCGGGTTGGTTGAGCTGCGGGTTCCGCCGCTCCCGCTCCGTCTCCCCGGGTTGGTCGAGCTGGCCTGGCTGTCTCTTCCTGGTGAGGGGTCGTGCTGGCTGCTTTCCGGTAAGTATGGCTGGTTTATTCTTCTTTGGTTTTGGTCCCCTGGGTATTCCCTCCCCCCTTGGTTTGTGTTGTGGGGTCAGTTTCGCCTGTTTGTGCGTTGGTGGTCTCTTGGTTGGTAGTCCTCGACCTTAGTTGGTCGATGTGGCGTTTCCAGGCTCATCCGTCTGCTGTTTGTAGCCAGTACGAGTGTGGGCCTGTTATTTGTGTGATGACGGCCGGTACCCATAGTGGGTCTCCCGTCAGGTTTCTTGCGTATACGGGGTCGCCTGGTGCAAAAGTTCGGTGTTTGCTGTTTGAGTCTGGGGGCTTCTCCGGGTTATACGTGGGATGTAACCTGTCGAGTGGGGACCTTAATTTCCTCCCCATTAATAGTTCGGCTGGGCTCTTATTCGTTGTGGTATTTGGGGTTATGTGTTGGGTGAAGAGTAGTTTATTTTCTCCTGGATCTCCCCGTGGTCTATTTTCCGGATGGTCTTCTTAGTGAATTGCACCATCCGTTCCGCCCTACCATTCGCCACCAGGTGCGCCGGTGCTGTCAGCGCATGGCGGATGCCCCTTTCCGCTAGGAATTTTTCGAATTCCAGCGAGGTGAATTGGGGCCCGTTGTCGGAAACGACGATGTCTGGGAGGCCGTGAGTTGCAAAGAGTTTGCAGAGTTCCTTGATCACAGCCTCCGTGGTTGTTGTTTTCATGTTGCTTACCTCCAGCCAGTTGGAGTAAGCGTCTACTGTTATAAGGAAGGTGTGTCCTTTTGTGGGCCCGGCGAAGTCTATATGGATCCTAGACCAGGGTCCCCTTGGGGTTTCCCACTCTAGGACGGGTGCTGTGGGTGGGCTTGGCCTAGTTTCCTGGCATCGTTGGCACCTTGCTACCCAGGTCTCAATTTGTTTGTCCATCCCTGGCCACCAAGCATAACTTCTGGCCAGGGCTTTAGTCCTAACGATGCCAGAGTGCCCCTCGTGTAGTAGTTCCAGAACCTTCCCTTGTAGTTTTTCTGGAATGACCACCCTATCCCCCCATAGTATGCACCCTTTTAATAACGAGAGTTCCGTTTGGCGGTTCCGGAATGTTTTGACGGACTCGTCATTGTCTCTTTCCGGCCACCCTTTCTCTACCCAATGCAACACCCGCGCCAGACGTTTGTCTTTATTAGTCTCTCGGGCAATGTCTGACGTGGTTATGGGCAGGTTGGGTAGAGTCTCTATGCTGAGGGTGGTCGTCGTGGGTGCTGGGTCGGTGTCAGGTTCCGGTAGCGGCGAGCGGCTTAAGGCGTCTGCATGGGAGATCGTCTTACCCGGTCTGTGTATGAGTCTGTTGTTGTAGGCTGCCAGGAACTCGAACCACCTTGTCATTCGGGGAGACAGAATGTTCAGGGTGACCCGGTTTCCTGCAAGGATTCCCAGCAGCAGCTTGTGGTCAGTTATGATGGTGAATGTCCGGCCGTAGAGGTACTCGTGGAATCTTTTTACGGCGGCAACAATAGCCAGAGCCTCTTTGTCCAGCTGGCTATAGTTCTGCTCCGGTTTGGTGAGGGTCCTTGAAAAGAACGCGATGGGCACTTCTTTTCTGTCGGGGAGGGTATGGCTGAGGACAGCGCCGACGCCGAAGGGTGATGCGTCGCATGTGACGGCCAGAGGTAGGGTCTTGTTATACTGTATAAGGACGGCGTCCGAAGTGAGGAGGTCCTTTGTTCTTTGGAAGGTGGCTTGCTCGCGTTTCCCCCAAGTCCAAGTCACCGCCTTGTCCAGAAGCCTATGCAAGGGCTCCGCCACCATCGCCTTTTGGGGCAGGAAAACATTGTAAAAGTTAAGTAGCCCCAGGAATGCCTGTAGTTCCGTCTTCAACTTGGGTGTGGGGGCTTCTTTGATGGCCTTGATTTTTTGGTTTGTGGGGTGAATGCCGTGACGGTCTAGGAGGTATCCTAGGAATTCAACCCGTTCCGTGTATAATTGGCATTTCTCCCTCTTTACTTTGAGCCCGGTCTCTTTGAATTTGGTTAGGACCTCCCTTAGGCGACCCTCTAGTTCGGCTTGGTTGGTTGCCGACACTAGGACGTCGTCGAAGTAAGGTACCACCCCCTTGATGCCCTGCAGTAGTCTTTCCATTAGGCTTTGGAATATTCCCGGTGCCACGCTGACTCCGAATTGGAGTCGGTTGCATTTAAATGCTCCCTGGTGGGTGACTACAGTTTGCGCTTCTGCCGTTTGCTCGTCGACTGGCAACTGTTGGTATGCCTGGGCGAGGTCGAGCTTGGCGAAAACCTTACCCCCTCCTAGTGAGTGCAGTAGGTGTTGCACTACTGGGACGGGGTAGGCGCTTTGTTGCAGCGCGCCATTTAGGGTGGCCTTATAGTCCCCACAGATCCTCACTGACCCATCGGGCTTGATCGGGGTGCTTATGGGGGTCTCCCACCGGGCATGGTCTATTGGCTGTAGGACCCCTTGCTTGACGAGCTTGTCAATTTGCTCGTCTATCTTGGGTTTAAGTGCGAATGGCACCCGCCTTGGTTTCAGGCGTTTTGGGGGGACATTTGGGTCTAGGCTGAATGATATAAGGGGCCCTCGGTACTTGCCTAGGTTTCCGTCGAAGACCTCTTGGAATTCCCGGGCCAGTTGTTGCTCCCAGCTGTCGTCGGTGACGTGGTCGACTCCCGTGACTGTGATGCCGAGCGGGGCGAACCATTGCAGTCCCAGTAGGCTTGGGCGGTCGCGGTCGACGATTGTCAGGGGAAGCCTCTCGGTGTGCCCTTTATATGTGATGTTGAAGTGTTTGGTTCCAACTACCGGGATGCGGTTTCCCTGGTAGTCCTTTACGATGAGTCTCTGGCTGTCTAGGTTCCTCCTTTGGATGGTAGGCACCAAGCGCTTTATTTCATGCCATGATATCATGGAGAGGTAGGACCCGGAGTCCACCTCCATTTTGCATGGCTGGCCCTCGATGCCTACCTCCACGTGGACCTTCCGGGCGTCATTGGTTATGGCGTGGCTGATGGTGACCGTCTGATGGGTCACCTCTCTTTGCCGGTTATCGCCGCCTCGTAGGGATCATCCGTTCCGGTCCCATCTGTTGTCCGAGGGGCGATCTCTGGTCCGGGGTGGTGTGCTCTCTCTCCTCCGGTCGCTCTGGTCCCATCGGGCCGGGCTGCGGTTCTTTTTAAGGCGGCAGACACGGGCGATGTGTCCCTTCTTGTCACAATGCCGGCAGATCGACTCGAAAAACCGGCATTCGGACCTTGGATGGTCGCCTCCGCAACCGGCACAGTTGGTCCTCGATTTACGACCCCGCCAGTTCCGTGGGTCGCGGCCTGTCTGGAGGCGATGAATGTCCTCCTCGTCATCGGAAGTGCCCGATGCCGAGTGGAAATCGCCCTGGTGGGTGGTCGTCTCGGGTTGGGCCTCGGCCAACCTTGCAGGGTTGTTGTTCCCGCTGCGGTCCCCAGCGTTCAGTCTGCACATGCGGTCCGCGGATGTTCGTGTTGCTTCGGCGGCTGCGGCTGCGGTGAGGGTGTCTGCTAGGCTGATGTTGCCCTTGGCCATCAGCCAGCTCTGGAGGACAGGGTCCCACAAGCCGAGCACGATTCTGTCTTGCAGGGCGTCGTTCAGGTTGTCAAATTCGCAGAGCCCCCTTAGGCGTTGTAGTTCAGCGACGAAGTCGCTGAAACTCTCACCCGATCGTTGGTCCCGACGGTAGAACTCGTTGCGCCGGATCAGGATAGGTACCTCTGGAGCGTAGTGCCGCCGAAGTATTGGCTCGAGGACATCCCAGTCCATCGCGGTCGCGTCGGCGGGCTTGGCAAGCGCCTTGGCCATCTTGAATACCTCGGTCCCGCAGTGGGTCAGGAAGACGGCGCGCTTCATGGGGCCGGTGGCATCCTTCAGATCGCTGCATTCGAGGAACATGCGGAATCGGTCGGAGTACGATTCCCAGTCCTCGGTGGCGGGGTTGAAGGGTGCAGGGGGTGCGATTTTCGCCATCGTGGTGGTTCGTCTGGCTTCCGTCGGACACGTGGTTCGATTCAGGGTCTGGATCCCACCCTCGTCGCCAGTGTCGTGTCCTCGAAAATGATGCCAGGAGTCGGTGACTTCAAATCATGCTCTTTTATTTAAGTAGGAACTGAACTGGCTCTTTGCAAAAGGTTCGCAGCTTTTATTCTTTTAGCCGTGGCGGCCGCGGCCAATGGCACCGCTTTGAATCTCCCGCGATTTGAATAGACCAATCGCGGGAGATTCTTAGCGAGCCAATCGGCGCGGCTCGCCTGACCAATCAGAGTGCCCCGCGCTTTAGCCAATCAAAGCGCGGGGATCTCAAGAATGCTAATTAAGGGACAGAACACAAACAGTAGAGGTGTACAAACAGAATTAGAGAGAATAAATCATCAAGAGGAACCATGCAACATCTGAACAAGGAAGCCCCTATTATCTGGC